>JAITYZ010002703.1:0-26526 GCA_027744595.1 Paronellides praefectus
CTCTCTCTCTTTCTTCTTCCATGTTGTTACACTCTATATAGTCTTATGATGAGCTTAAAGAGCTTCATTATTGCAATAAATAAACTTCCCCAAAGAACAACGTTGTTTTGTGTCTTATGCAATTATGCTGAAATGATTAGAGCCATAATGTGTAACAGTTGTGGTACGCTGTTCATAATGAATTTTTTTCTTTTAAATCCACAGGAATAACAAACTGCGAGTTTCTATTATTTTACCATTTGTAAAACTTCTCAAAATGATATTTTTCATATGAAACAAAAATCTTGAAACAAAACCCACAACTATTTTCGTTGCGTTCGGATTATCGCTGTAGTCTTTATTGAGGACCTACGTTGTATCAAGTCTTAGTGAACGAGTAAATTTTAAATTAGAATGGCTTTGAAATTATCTAATTTTTACTAGCTCGTGTTTTTTTCATGGTCATTGCATACCATGCAGAGTTAAAAGTGCACGTTTTTCTGCTAATGTAATTTGTTCCAAAAAATATGAAAAAATTTTAAAAGGAAGAGGCCTATAGGTACATATTATTATTATTATTATGAAATTGATTTGAAGATCCCATCTAGGTATGTACAATAAGAAGCAATATGGAGAACTTGTTAAAATCCACCCTACCGTGCCACTCAACAGACAAAAAAATCTCGTTTTTCCCAATGGTCATTCCTCAAAACATCTCTGAGAAAAATATTAACTCAAGTAGATGGATGAACCGGACAGAGCTTCTTGTATACCATTCTTTTTCCAAAAAGATTTTGTATTTGTTAAATTTGATTTGATACCTGTCAGGGAAAATGAATGAAAAGCATTTTAAAAATTCATTCATTTTCATTTATTTCTTTTTACTCAAATTGGTTTAATAAGAAGAATTAAATAGTCAGAAAGTTCTCTCTCTCTCTTCTTTTCAATTTCAATTTGAGCGTTGAATTTTGAGATTCCTTTCACATCCACATCACCACACACATCATCCTCAAAAGTCAGCATTTTGTAGAAATCATACCATTCAGATTAATTTGATCACAGTACCCTGCAATTTCGTTTGCAAGACGACTAGCTTTGCTTTTATGTGACGTGAGGAAAAAATCAATTTGCAAGTGGAGTGTGGCCACTGGGTTGCAAATCATTTAATAAATTTTATGATTTTTTATTGTAACGGATAAAAAACAATAAATAAATGGATGTAATGTAATTGGAGTTACATGAAAACAAATGAGCGTGAAAGGGAAAATGTTTGCAAAGTAATGTGATTTGATTTTACTCCCTTCATTTTTTCCCAAGGAAAGTGTATCATCATAAATCAAAGAAACAAAGTGACAGTTGATAGCCTCGAGACGAAAGACAAAAAATATTGGATTTTTTTGCAGAAAGGAAAAGGCAAAACATCCAACTCCCAAACCAAGAAAAAAATGGGCTAGTGTCTGTGACAAGACAATCGATTCGATTCAAGGTAAAATGGCGTTTGTCATACAAATGATAAATCATTTAAAAAAACTAAAGCAAAATTTTTGTATCGGAAGGATTCGTCGTCTGTCTACACATTATTTTCGTTGACTAGTAAAAACCAGTGTAAAAGTAAAAGTGTTCATGTAAAACTTTGCTTTTTTATTTTTTATTTTAAAAGAAATACTATAACGTTTAAATTATTACCTTTTAAAGATTTAACCACACCGAAAAATATACCTACTTGTAAATTTATTAATTGATTACTACTATTAAAACCAGATTATTATCGCCTTGATCCTATTTGGCTTTAATAGTAATCGCCTCTTATTGTCTTATTCACCAAAACACGATTTATAAAAATGCATGCCAAAAACTTCTTCGTGTATACCAATTTAATTTATTCATTTTGAATTTTTTTTACTGCTTTTCAAATAACCAACAATAACAGTCATTTCATCACTTTTGCTCCTCAATACATCATCCGATACCCTCCTTATTGATATCTTTCATCACCATCAATCGCACTCGTCATCATTTGTTTTTCTACCTTTGCTGTGGTATCGGTTGAATGGGATTGAAGTATTTTGCATATTGTAGGTACAACTATTTTACAACTCTTCAAGCTCACTTTTGAATGAGAGACTGTGTGTGAGAGGAAAAAGGGATTAATTTCATCGCTAACAAGGATAACGTGACAAGAATCTTTCAATCATCAAATAGAACAAAACAGAATCCCCACTTTTACTTGTTTTTTATATTGTATGATTGAATGACTATAATGATTATGATAAGAATGGTTACTTTGTACTTTGTACTTTTGTGCAAATTGTGTTTTCTTGTTTTTTCTCACTATCACATACCAAGAAAGACAGATTGTGAGAAGGTGAAACTTGAATAAATTTCTTCAAAATTGTTCCACGTAAATGCGTGCCTTTCCGTTTATACAAGCACGAACTCATTGGCGGAAAATAATGATGAGGATATATTATAAACAGTACGCATGATAAAATGTAAAAAAACGGTTGACCGGCTGGTATGCATGCATAAATAGTAGGAAAGATAGGTAGGTATGCACCTTTTCATTCAATTACACCAACACTACACTGCATTGATGGCAGTATCGCCAATTCAATAAAAACCTGACGATTTGCAATCCAGCATGGTTTTTTAATGTGTTAAAAATATGCAAACTTTATATAACCCATTAATCAATGGAAAGGTCGTTTTTTATTTAAAGTTTTTTACGCATTTTACCATATTTTTTTATTATTGAACTGAATTGATTACAATTACAGATGATCCAGGTCTTTTGCATATCATTTGACTAAAAAGATTATAAAAATTCCGTTGATCTTAATTTTATTTACCTGCTCACCGACAAGCACAAAGCCAAGTGGTAACTAACCCAATTTAACTTCTTTGAAACGACATAACAAGGTAAACTAGTGCCAGTTCATTTGTATGAGAAGAAGGGGGTAACCAGCCACATACCACATTATTATACCGGCACGGATGATGCTTCCAACTGAAATCTTCTTCTTAATGAGAAAACGGGTATATAATATGTTTACTCACAGGCATCATTTCTTGGTAGAAAGGATAGCTGAATTACTTTTATACGTAGTAATAGCGTTACCAATCCAATTATTATTACCAGGTTTTAATGTTATAATCATCATCCAAGTTTTTTTTGCACACATCCATATTATACCTCCCTCCGATCCTGCGTACCTGTCTTTCTCGCAACTTCTTTTTACTACCTGCCTGTCTGGATTCTGGATACTCCTTGGCTGTTTCATTTTGGCTGGCATTCTTGATTTCAACTTGTTGATGTCTTGGACTCTTTGTCAGTTCTCCTGCTTTGTTATGCCTGTTTCTTCAGCGTTTCTCCGCTGATGATTGACTGACTGACGGCGAGGTTGCTGGTAGGAAACCAAATAAAACAGTGAGAAACTGCAACTTTTCTCTATTAGCTGAGCTGAATGGACATGATACCTACTTAAGAAAAAAATATGGTTTTTTGAGAAGACACATCTGCCCTGCCAATATCAATCATGATTCATGGTATCAACTTCTCTGCTCATCATCACCGTCGTCGTCGCAGTTGTAGTCATTATTAACTATCATTTTGAACATAGTCTTCTGTGTAACGTACAGTCAGGTATTATGATGTATGCCATGCCTTTGTTATCGTTTGAGTAAAAAAAACTAGCTTAACATGATTTGGCGTGGCAGCAGCAGCACCAACAAAAAACAGACACACACTTTTCATCTTTTTACACACGAACGACAAGAATTTTTGTTGGAGCCCGAGTCATTGCGTGGAAGTTGAGCCAGTTGTTCATGCTGAATAAATTGATATTATTGTAAAACAAGAGCATAAAAACGCAATTCACAGCAGCAGCGCAATAATCATCACCACGTAATTATATGCCAATGATAATTTAATGTGGTTTGTTTTTTTGTCTGCTACATATTTTTTTGTTATCATTATAATAATACCGCATACGTATATATGGCATACATACCTGTAATTGTAATTCTGTAGAGATTAGAATTCCCGTGTAAAGAATTCGTCAGCTTATTTTGCAGAATTTGATAATAACCGGTCAACTGTCTGAAAAAAATTCATTGTTTTCTCGTACAAGTTTGGGTTCTGGTTTTTTTGATGGTTATGATCTCTCACTAATTTTGCAGATTTTTCATATCTTTTATATACATTTTATAATATATTTTCATTTCTAAAAGTTTCAAATGAAGAAAAAAGAAACTAGATCAACAATAATTATAGCTGTAAAATTATAGATTCACCATTTTTCTACTAATAATTTAATATGAATAATAGTAATGATGACGGTAATCTGATGAGCAAATCAGTATCAGAGCAAAGGTGTTACCATTACAAGTTTTGTATCTGTGCATATATTTTTTTAAATGCCGAAGGTGTAGACTATACAACACAAGGCTGTCAGCCAAGCAGAGTATATACCTAAATACATTCTTCAACATTGATTTTTTTATTTGTATTTTTTTAAACTGCATATCAACGGCCCAGTTGTTGTTTTATTGTTTTATTCATGAAGTAGTAAATGTAAATGAGGATGAGTATATAAAAAAATTATTATCCCCGCATTGACCCACCACCACCAACGTCATCACCACATTGAAAAGTGTATGTACATGTAACTGCTTATCAGCTGGTGATAAACAAATTGGCAGTGAATCACATTAAAGAGGGCTCATCAATAAGATAAAAAAATAAAAACGTCAATCAAGTTTGGTTTCAGCTCATCATCCACACAATCCAAGGTTTGGTGTTTGGACGCAGACGGCAGAGAGAGATGCGAGATGAATGAAGAAAAGTACCTCTCTTCCTTTTAAAAGTGGGTAAACTTGCATTGGAATATTAAATGGAGCATTAGTATCAGATCAGACAGACACATACACACACACACAATGAAAAAAAATGATCTAATGTCCATCAAAGAAAACGAGATGATGTGATGATTCATGCTCACCTCATTTAAAATTGATACCAAAAGAGAGCTGATGAATGAAACACTACCACCGCATCAAATCAATTTGGTAATTGTATGCAGAGATCTTTTTTTTTGTTTCAAAAGTCAATGTAGATTACAAAAGGGAATTAAAATAGGCAGCTGCTGTGGCTAATAAAAAAAATACTTAAGACAGCAATCGCCGTTTTTATGTGGGAAGCTAATTGAAAAATTGATTGAGAAGGGATTTGTAATTTGACTGATTGAAACTGTCAATATTAGGCGACCTCGATAAGGGCATACTCAAATTCCACGTTAATGTTTTAAATTAATCTTCACTACACTTATGTAAGTATACCAACAATTCTATTTAAATTTACTTTTAATTGACTTTCCACTGTAGTTTTAAATGCATGATGTGATGTTCCTCTTATACTGGGCACTGTGATGAATACAAATCCCGTATTAGGTACTACGTTCGATGTTTTTTATTCTACTAAATTGAATTTTGAGAGGAGAAAAAAATATAAGGTAAAATTTAAAGTATTCATTTTTTTTGTATGTAAAAACTAACACAAAAGGTTAGTCCGAGGTTATTTACGTGCCTCATCTCATTTATGTCGACTAATACCATATGTGGCATTTTAAATGACACCTGCGCTCCCATCATCTCCATACCGGTTGGGGGTGATGAATGAAAGAGGTGGAGGTGGATAAGTACACAGAGAGAGAAAAATAGACTAGCAAACTAATTGGCACATAGATACAAACACTTTTCGATTGACGCCGACATCACATGGTAGTCCACAACACACCACACGGTGTGTTAAATGACCGGCGGAGTAGTGATCTATTAGCTAGTCGTCACTCAACATCGCCACCACCATCCCCGTCATTTCAATTAGCACTCTCCCTTTCCATCAGATATTTCTCATTGTCGCGACTTTGTTTATTTACTGTGGTGTCTGACTGGCTAGCGATGGTGATGTGATGACATCAAAAGCAAGGTTATGTAAACATCAACATCATCCCTCTCTTCCATTTCCCATCATCACATCATCATCAAATCATCATCTGAAAAGATACTTGCATGAAAGGGGAAATGCCGATTAAAACAAGGAGGGAGCGGAAGGTAGTGAGTATAATGGGATGAATGAAATGTTATGTATGTATAACATGAGAGGATGAAGAGTGCTCTCTGTAATCAAAAACAAACATGACGGACAAAAGGATAAGTGGAGAGAGAGAGAGGGGCACAAGAAGATCCAAAGGAAGAAAAACATATTGCAGTGTTGATACTTCCTTTTAACACATCCGTTTTCACCCTTTTCGCTTGCTTGTGTCTCATTTTCTTCTCTTCTTCTTATCCACATATACACTTGTATTTCGTGCATCAGCTCACAATCAGAGTGATGCTGCCCGCAGAGCAGACAGCGTGAAAAGAAGAAGGATAGTGTTACGTGAACGGGAAGATATTTCATTCAGACGACAAGACAGCTACACGTAAATAAGATGACAGGATAGGCAAACAAGGAAAGGAAAAAAAGAGTTGAGTTAGCTGAAGAAAGAACGCTGTCGTTGTAAGAAACAAAAGTAACAAAACACGAAATAAGGAAAACTGAATGTTTTGTACAAATTAGGTAACATGATACAAAAACAAGTAGTGTGACAAAAAAAGAGAGAGATGTGCTCTTTGCTAAATGGATGGACGTATGGTAGATTTGTGTCTTTTGTCGCACCAGTTTATAGAATACTTTTTTATTCTTATAAAAAAACAGATACACACTTACGTTATTTAATAATATGCAGCATAATTTACAGGAAGTGTATTATTAACATGGTGTGTGCATAAAGAAAAATGTATTGTTTTCGTAAAAAAAAGCATAGTTGTGAGTTGGGACAGTGACATCATGTAATGCAATGAGATGAGGATAAATATTTAGACAGGGAATGCAAAAAGAGAGAGATTTTTATTGAAACTTGATGGTATCGTGTAACGTTCCATAACCGTAATAATAATAATGAATGTATACCAGATAAAAATACTAGAAAAAGCAGAAATGTGCATAGGTATGTATGCAGTATGCGTATAAGTGGATTTATATCTTTTATGAGATGGTTATTTATAATGGTGTGTATGCATACTTTGTACACATGATGACACAATGACATCGGTTGCACTAAACCCTTTTAAAGACTGGATTAAGAAGTAAAAGTCACAGTTCAGGAAAATATTTCACTCCACTGTGGACAACTAAAGAGACAACAACAACGACGTAATGAAAGGGGATTCTTATATTTTGCTCGTAAAAACTAAGAGAAAAGTAGTGAGCGCTATTTTGTATGGCTCTCCTCTCAACAAGCATCGACCTTTACGTATACTTTTATGTACGTTTGTTTGTTTGCTGATAATCTGAAAAAACTGCTGAAACCTATAAAAATCTAGAATCCACACACCTATTCCCAACCAGAAAAATTGAGCTCTGGATTGTCAGGTACTACGCCACTGTTAAAAATTTATACATATATAAAATCTAACATTCGAGTAGATAAATTCCGCCTCCCGTGTTCGTTCTTTTACCATGCTAATTCTGTGGTTCTTACGAAAAATCTTGGTCATCTTTGATTTTACTTTTCAGACAAATTTTGTTTCAACACAAGTACGCAAATATATGCAAATAATAAATAAATGTATTTAAAACTCATCATCACTCATGGCGGAGACCAAGCTATTTCACAGCGTGAGAACAAAATTATTTAATATCTCACTTTTATCCTCCGAACAGTTTTATTACCCGTGAATACCCATACGCATTGCATGGAATTTCATCTTCAACTTGTTTTTTTTTGACACGGGTGACTTTCAGGTAATACATAGCAGCACACTTACTGTTCTTTCTGGCCGGTTGTGATGATATTCCAACTTTCTTGCATTGTTTCTTGTTGAAATTCATTTTATAAACTTTATATGGTCGGACAACATACCATTGTAACAATATATTTTATTACTTTTGTCCTTATTGCCCGCAATGCGATGTGTTAACCACAAGGGCAAACAGAATAAACTGAAAATATTTATTATGCTTTCTTGAGTTTCCCCTTAGCCTTGTGTAGATAGCAATTGCACAAATAATACTGTCAGAAATGTGTATTGTTCTTATACAGTCAGAATAGACGGCAATAAAATAAGGGAAGCGTCCTAATCAAGAAGGAATTACCTCTCGGGCTATACAGCCATATAAAGGATTATTTAATATGATGCCATATACGTTTATTGTATCATGTTCCGATTTCCTTTTGATGAAACAAGTATATTATATCCAGCATTAAATAAATAAATTTTATTATCCATTTCATCACCAAGTTATCCTTAAGGATTCTTGGCTAGCATGTCGACAGACTAAAGGAAATACATATTATTTAAACAATTAAATGTGAAGCAATTTAGGTAGTTAGCAAAAATCCTCGAACATAATCTCAAGGTTAGAAAATAAACACAAGGAATCAAAAGTTTTATTGCACTTTTAATTAATATGCATATCCAGTTTTATTTTAGTTACATTTTTTAAAATAGGGAATACCTGTATAAATTGACTTAACAAACTAGAATGGCTGACTTGATTGCTTACACGCAAGTCATATAAATTTCCAGGTGAGTTCTGTCCCGTAAATCCGCTTAACCTGTTGAGAAGCAAAAATGCATTTATACTATATATTATAATAGTAGCTGACGAAAAGGAAAAGGTTTACCTTGGTCATTTACGTTGTTACTAAAACATAATAAATAATATAATATAAATGCACCTACCTATTATACTACGCATTCAATCGCCTTTTTGCTTTTCTATCAAAAACTATTCTTTAAGGCATACTTTGCAAAAACAAAAAGTTTTCAAAAGTTTTCATTCTTGTCGAAAAAGTGTAAAGTGTATTACTAGAGTGACTTTGAGAGAGCCGTCTTTCCATTGATTCAACTTTGAGGCACAATCTGACCGAGCAGGCAACTCACCATCATCATCAAGCAACGACGCACTCGCCGTTACCATTACACTTATTTGAGCATTACTTCAAAAGCAATGAAGTAAAGTGGTTGCCAATTGCCAAAAGCAAGTACGGAAAAAACAGTAGAAAAGAAAAAAAACTATCAAAAGAAGAGAACGAGCTACATATAAAAAAAAGAAGAAGAAAAAACAATCCTTACACAAACTGGCAATGAATCCCGAAAAAGAAAAAAGAATTTATAGATATATTTTGGATCGTGTGTACTACTCTCTATTCTTCTCCTTCCATTCAATTTCATTTGTACTTATATCTTCTTCAACAGGCGGGTATCACCAAACAAAATGAAAGAGAAGAAAAAAACCAGGAGTTCTTTTAATATAAAAAAAAGAATCCTGCCAGCAGCAACATAAAAAGTCCGAAAGGAGAAACGCATATAAGCTGTTGCCTTTTTTTCGCAATATAATAATAATTCGTGTAAAAGTGATGAAAAGATGGTTGCGCACACACGAAAACGTACACGTAAAGCTCAAAAGCGCAAAACGTAATATTACAAGAAAACTTACTTTTGTTGGTCCACTACTTTTTTTCTTATTTCATTTCCCACATACCCAAACCCATCATCTCTCAGTCGCTCTCGTTCCTTTTCCTCTCTGCCGTATTCTATTCATATCTGTGCTTTTGCCAGAAGAAAAGAGTACATATCACAGTCCAGCTCAGTTCACAGAACGTCTTCATGACTTATAGTAACAGACTGTTATAAAGCAAAAAAATAAGATCTTTTATAGCTGCCGGCAAACTTCCATGTCTATTAAATGCGGTAAAATTTTGAGAAGCTAAAAACTTGAAGAAGAAAAAACTTCTTTTTTTCTTTTTTGCCCATTCGTATTACTACTCATGTCATACTGAAAAAAAAACTTTTTTTTGCACACCCAACATACAAACTCTCAGAAAAAAAGCTCATTCATACATTTCAACATATTACATTGTGCAGATATATTACAGCGCAGAGATACTTATCAATATGTACATTCTTTTGTTATGATTATCATTATCGGAAATAATAGCTTATTAAATTGCTCTACAACTAGCTGGCATATAATGTGCATAGACTACATTACTTGTTTGTTTGAAAAAAAGTTGAACATATTAACTTTAAGTACGTGATACGTGTTATATGGTGATGATATGATGATGATATCGTGGGAAAACGCTTTTACAAAATGGTTTATATAATTTGTATAACAACTCAACTCGTTTAGCATTCATTGTTGTACAATGTAATAAAAAAGAGTTATTTAACAAGATTGTAAATAATTTTCCATAATGTGTGTTCCTTTCTCTCTTTTGAAATATTGTTGCTGTTTTGTAGTAACAAAAAAGTTTTAACTGGATCAGTGTCGTCTTTCTGAATGAATTATTGTATGCTCGAGTAATAGTATCACCACCATAATCATAATCACCGTAAACGAAGTTATGTAACGTTAATGTATGATGATATGGTGGAGCTGATGAATGAGCAAGATTGCAGTGCTTTGTAATGGCAGTAGTGTACGTACATGCATTACGCGCTGTTACTATACAACAATGAAAACCACTTTAAAAAATAAAGCTGCTACTCATGTTCTTGATTAGATATATTATTTGCATCACTTTACTTTTATGAGCTGGACTTATTTTTTATTTAGACTTTTTCTCGTTTCCTTCTTGGCATTTTTTTCACCGGTCATTCGCATCACAAAATACGAGAGATACCTAAAACACAAATTCACCGCTTGCGAAAAAAAGTACATCTGTTGAATAGTTTTTTTTTAATTTTTGCTTTTCGGAAGCAGATCCTCTTCACCCACATACCACGTATTTATATGTAACAACCAACAATAAAAAGGGTGAATTTTTAGTAGAAAAAAAGAAAAAAGGGGAAGAGCCCACACCCAACATCATCATCATCACCCCATATCACATCCTCCCCAAATTCTTTGTAAAAGATTTTTTTACTTTGCAAGAAATATTTGTAGCGCATGAGAAAATGTCTCACATTCTCTACACTCCTCTGGTTTGGGCATCATCAGGTACATGTACAAAAATGAATGCTTTGGAACGTATAAATACATATCCGCAGTAATAATCATCAAGTCTCATATCATTCCCTCTACCTTTTTCTTTTTTTCTCCCTCTGAGCGCATTTCGCAAAGGAACAAGGTTGAATGAGCGAAACTTTTTTCTTGTATATGCGCATCACATATTATTATCATGCAGCAAAAAAAAGAGTGACTGATGATATCATAATAATAGAGATGTATATGGTTGTAAAAAGAGTGTACATATTATAGTAATATCACTAATACAAATGGAATTCATACAAATGTCTATGCTAAACATGAAGAAATATCTAATAAAGCTCTGATTTTGTTTTCGGCAATTTCCTTACAAGCGGTAATAAGAGTCGCTATTAAATATTTTTTTATCCGCGCCATGCGCTGTACTGACGTAATGCATAATATTATGTACCTATCTACTATTTCCCCTTATCTCTATCGTCTCTCTTTTCCTTTCGTTGTCCTCTTGAGCTGTTTTCTCTCTGTTCCTTCGTTTTTTTGGCTCATTTCTTGTTGGAATTTTGATATTTGATACGAAAACAGGAGCCCATAATTCAACCGTGCGAGATTTGGAATGCGGCTGGTTTTGTTTATACGTGTTATATGATTGTGTTTTGTTCTGTGAGGATTTCGTGATTATAGTATGATGATGATGATGAGGATAGCGATATGTGAAAGAATTTTTCTGGTTGGTTGTTGTTGGTAGTGGTGGTTTTAGCGAGCTAACAATAAGCTTTTTGGCCCAAGTTGAGTGGGTACATTATTCCATATGATATAACATACCACCACTACTATTTCAACAATAATATAATAATACATAATAATATCAAGTTGGTTACTATATGGGGAAATGGGATGGATGGAATCAGCCAAGTAAGACGATATATTACCATGTTTTGTTCACAAAATTGTAGTAATCATAATCATGATGATGATGATGTGGTGTGTTTATGTACATGCCAAACTACAAGTCATAATACTACAGTTAGTTACACAATATGCTCTAAATGGTATCATCATCATCATCATCATCTGCATCGTGTGATATGAAAGGTAAGATATGGCACGCTATAAAAATTGGATATTTTCTCTCTAATTTTGATTCTTGACTCATATTATGTTTCTTGTAATATATGGGTTGTGTGTAGAAAATCATGATTAATGATAATGAGGAATTATAATAGAAAATTGCACAATATTATCAAAAAGAGTAATAAGCTTTGGAATGTGTGTGGTTTGAAAGAATAAGAAAAAAAGTAGTAGGTTGAGTATTGTGGTAATAATAATTGTAGAATTTTACAAAAATTCTTGGTACGAGAGGGAAAGGAGATTCGCCCATAATAATCATAATCTAAAATGAATCATTACGCTAAAAAAGGAGGAAAGCAATTATCCTCACGTTATTATCAAGATCATTATCACATCAGCAGCAGGTATATTGGAAAAGAGAAAATATTTTGGGGAAAGATTTAGTGCGAAATGTAGTAGCCAGCCGCTATTAAAAGTTTTTCAACGAAAAAATTTTGATCAGTTATAAAGGTCACTGAGTTCCGTTGATGAAGACTTCAGATTGAAGCGCGTAAGGTCCCGTTCAATCCGTTTTACGTCATACGCAACACGCAAGCTCTTACTCATCAATGTGCGCGTTGGTCGTAAGTAAATATTCACATGAACTTCGATTTAATTGCACGCTTATTTTCAGAGTCGATGGATTCAACACGTTGTCACTCTTCTTCTTTTTCCTCCATGTCAAAACCAATATAAGAGAATGATATACCAAAGAATATTGTTTTCATCTTTCCACGTTAAAAAAATGAGTATTAACCGTTTAATATACTCCTTAAACATGAATGCCATAGATAACTTTTGTTTGTAATTACTTTTTTTTGCGATAGAACCTAAAACTACCCCGCTTGTAGTTTGCAGGAATTAATAAAAAGATAAGTAGGTGTTTAAACAACCTGGCTTGTTCTTTTTATAGTTTATGATTACGTTTACGAAATGATACCCCTAAAAATGCATGATTATGGTTTATGATGCTTGCCATCATGTTCTTTTATAAAACTCTTTTTTACCATCCATATAATTTATTTGATAAATGGAAGTTTATAAAGCAGCATGCTGCAGCATAGAGCAACCCTTTCTTTGTTGTCTGCTCAAATAAATTAAATTATTATTGGGCACCACTACACAGTCTAGGAAAATTATTAGCCCTGTCAAGAATCACGAAGTAATAAATACCAGTACTTATAAAAAACAACACATCAACATCAGTAAATCACAAGAAGGAGTCAACAGCGGCAACCGGTAATAGTAATCCGAAAATTTTCAGTGATGCCATCACTAATTCCATCATGCTACCTTTTGATCCTGCTTTTGTGTGCAGCAAAGTTTTAAAAAAGAAGATTTTTAGCAGTGTATTTAAGCATTACTTATGCATTTAAATAGTGTGTAATTGGACATGCAGTTTAACGAGAAAGGTCAAAATCAGAAACAAAACTCATCAAAATGACTATAGAGACTTGAGAGAAAACGAGTGTGATTATTGGTAGACGACAGAGTGAATATTAAAAAAATCTGTGAAATATATTGTTGTTGTTGTCTCAAAGAAATTTAATTGATGGGAAAGTTCATGCAATCAATAATTTGTTGTTATCTTCGTTTAAAAAAATACTTCAACGTTCGCTAAAAGTGATAATAAAGTAACTGCCACAGCATTATCATTAAATAGATAATCTTATAACACCAAGAAGAAGATTTCAAGTTGTGGAAGTTTGGGCTCAAGTCTTGTATTTTTATTATCACACATTGTCAGCATTTTCTTACACACAAGGAAAGCAGTTTTTGATTTTGACTATATGGCATAATGAAATGCGAGACAAAATAAAACGGACAGGTAAAGCATTCATGATGGCATTAATTTCTAGGAAGAGCCAACAGCCAAAAAAATGTTTTATACTACGAGCTTCTCACGTAAAACTATTACAAAGGTGTTGGCTAAGCCATAATAATAGCATCAGGCAACACATCAACATTTTTTTTCTTATTTTCCCTTAAAACCCCATCCATTACTTGCCCCTCTTCTCCTGTTATTTTTTAGTGTGGTGGAGTGGACATTAGAGTTGACTGGTATAAAGTGTTGTTGTGGTTGTGTGGATTGTGGATGTGGATGGATATGCATGTTTCACGAAACGATGTCATAATGACAGTGGTGATATGTTGTGGGGGTAAAAAAGAAAACATACTATTATGTTGTAAATTGTATGCATGTCCATAAAAGTGTAAGTATTTTACATTTTTGTTATTTTTCGAGGTATAGTGCAAGAAAAGTTTACATTTTTTTTTTTTTTAAATATTATGACATAACGTTGGGATATAGCTTTGAAGCTAGGAAAAAAGTCACAGAAAAGGGGGAAAGTGTATAATAGATAAGAAGACACATTACTTCAACAACTTGAAATGCTTATTTGTTGTTATTACGTGTGAATCCAACAGAAAAGCTTGAAAAATAGTTGCATGTAGCATACAATCAAACAACTTCAAAGCCTGATGAAGAGACGTGCAGAAGAGATAGGATAGTGTATGCTGAATATCATAGAATGTATATATTTTTTTCAAGGAAAGGGTGAAAAGAAGATGACGGTAAATCACGATAAGCAATCTTCTCTATAAAGTTTAATCCAAAATGTTCATCATCGGCTTGATCCTTCGCGCCGCATGCACAAATATATAACCACACAGTGTTACGATGATCATATAATCACAAATCAGTATCCTATCGTGGTCATGATCATCATCATCATGATCATCATCGAGGGAACAACCTCTACTCAGCAGGATGTAGAGTTTTTTTTATAAAGAAACTGAAGAAGAGAAGATTAAGTTCATCCCATCCAAGCTCCATGTTTCTGATTTTTAGTGGAAGCTTTATTGTTATAGCCATGAAACAAAATATTATATTGCATCAGATTTATTTTTTGTCTATCTTGGTGATGGACAAAAGAAAGATGCACAATATGATACCATGATGGGTATGAAAGGTTAATTTCAAAGAGTTTCATACAACAGCCTATATGCCATATGCACGACTTGTGAATTACCCTCCGATGTTTTATATTCAGATTCCAAGAAAAGAATAATAAATATGTTACGAAACACCTAAGTATAAAAAGTGAACTTGAAAACATTTGCATAAGATTCTTTTCTCGTATCTATTTTTCCAGTATTCTTTTGTATTTCTTGATTGTTTGATGTTTTTTTCGCTTTCATTGCTTGGTTTAATGTATTTTGATTCTTGAGTTACGTGTTCAAAATTTTGAATTTTGATTTCCTTTTGCTTTTACTTCTTAAAACTTACCAACAATATAATTTTTACTGAAAATTTTGAAGAAAAAATGATTGATCACTTTGGATTTAGAAGCATTTAGCATTAAACATCACGACAGATTAATGCTTTTGACATCACTCAATTTTTGGTGTTGCATATTTGTTTTAACATCTTGTGGAATGTAATCATAATCATTAATGAGAAATGATATTGATATTATCCTTAAATATCATCCTAAAAGCTTTAGTGATACTCAAAGGAAAATTACACTGGTGATTATTGTGTTAATAATGGCATATGAAACATGAAACAGGTGCCTTGACTTGTGCGTGTCTCTTAAATAAAAAATCATAGTTGTTCCACGACCAAGTCGCCGAGTACTATAGTCTCAAGAGGAAAAAATAACACTCAATCGCACATCAAAGTTTTCATAAAAAATATCATTTTGATCTTGCATAATATCCAGTAATAATAAGGCTGGAGAAATCTACTTTAATTTTGCTACAGCTCTACCTAAGCATTAACGCATGTTTCATCAGCATATAGGTAGTCAATCTGTGGGGATGTTGGTAAGGGCCACTCGCATTCCCTTTTGTTACCACCGCCAAAACTACTACATTCGTCTCCTCCTGTTCAAATCTTGTTCTTTTGGAATAAAATCCAGACATACACCTTTTTTTCTTCTGTCAAAAATCAACAGCTCATATACTTCATGTTGTTGCAAACACTGAGCATGAATACTAATATGTACACCTTCATTATTACCAGTACCTAGTTGCCCTCGCGCTGCTTTGGTTGACAGATAACCATTTTTATGCAATTTTTTCACGAGATGATCCAAACATGAAAAAATTGAAGAAAACAATGTACCAATAGAAAATACAATTACATACATACATGCATGATGAAAGCAGTTTTTTTCTATATAAAATGATTATATTAAAACACAAAGCCATAAACATGTATGTCCAATTTACTTGCGAATAATACAACGTTGCTTGCCATACATATTATTACGTGCGTGCCAAGTATAAAGCCATGTCAGAGTCTGAAGCATCCCACTTTTTCAAAACCAAATCAAAGAGGTCCACGGGGATCATCTATCCATACTTTACTTTCATCTTGTACATTGTTTAAGGTAACTACACAATATGATGTACGTTACTTGTGGCTGTGACTTGACTACACAGACAATGATAATTACGCTTATGCTGACAATACATTGGATTTTTTTTTACAAAAAAAGCGTTTAAAACGAAAACGAAGTATATGGACATGGACTACCTATGTATGAAATCGACTCATCCTCATCACAAATATCACGCATAATAAAAGAAGAGAACAAGTTGAAAAGTTTAACATGTTCACAAGTTTCAATATTGTTTCATCTTTGTCGTGAGTAGAAGCGATGCGGTCTTGGTCGTTGCGAGGAAAGAAAACGAGAAAAAATATGATGTAACAAGTCTGCTACAAGAGCTCCTCCGGTTGTTTTTTTACACATTTATGCTTCTTCAACAAATTCTTATTACTTTATGGTGGATATATCTGCCTACCTGCATATACATTTATATCGTAAGAATCGTAATATTTTTTTGTGCTTGCACACTACTGCTGCATTTTTGTGTTAGTTTTTAACAAGTTCTCTCAACAGATAGTAGAGGAATGAGTGCTCAAAAAAAACTCACTCAAAGACACAAGTTGATAGTGTACATATCCTCCACATAATACCTATATATGTGAAAGAGTATTGTAACAAGTAGTAAATTTTCTCGCTTAAAAAGCCAAAAAGAATCAAGTGGTTCCCATCTGCCTGCCTACGCCCAAATACTCATTCATCCCCTCAGGGAAAGGATTCAATATGCTCCAACCACCACCACCGCCACCGCCGTCACAATCATCTTTGCCATCATCTACTCCTTATGTTTCATATAATATGTTGTATGCCTACCTTATAAATGTCTGCTTCAACTTCTCAGAAAACACAAGCCATGCACTAAAGCATCATCATTACACCCAAATGTACATGTATATGATACGCAGCAGTACACTACTTGTGCTGTGACGGCTTGGATAAAAAAACTTTGTTTCTGTCTCTCCTACTTTTTTTTCCTATCACGGTATGGATACATATTTTTTTTTACATATTGTATACTATAAAAGTTTGTAAGACGCAGATAATATTACCTACTTATAATGATAATAAATATCGGTTCCAACTCCAGCATCCCGCGAACAATCCGAATCTCTCTTTAGCGTGCAGCGTTTTGTATTATGCCTTGTCCTCAACGAGTCGTAGAAAAAAGGGCAAGTTTTTTTTATAATAGATCCTGTTTTCTCCCTTTCGCTTTGAAAATTTAGTAACCCTTACCCTTAAGGAACTTGTCAAGGATCCCTGCTGCTGTGGAAGTATTATAGATTGCATTGTATATCACGTTGCATTATTGCTTGATCCTCCAGGATATAATGCGTACATAAAATATCATCTTCTTTTGATTTTTTTTCTTCTTCTTTCTTTCGTTGTTCCTTCCTTCCTTCCCTTTTTATCTATGAAGCTATATTGGTATATTATAGCAATCTAAATAAAATGACTTATCATCAACAGCGAGAGAAAAAAAACTTGTTCCTACGTCCTTTTTATATGAAAATCCTCCCGTTGTGTTGTTGTAATGTAATACAATGTAATTCTGTGAGAGAGGTCATTATATTATCAAGTAAAGAACTGGTTACGACTCCTAACTAACTTTATTGAAAGGCAACTAACTCTAAACTTATTTATATTTTTTTATGAATGTACTTTATGCACACAGCACAGTCAAGTGCAAGGCGGCCTCATCCTCTGACCTTGATCCTCTCACCAGGCCAGGCTTCCACCAAAAAAAGAAGATCCCAAAAACTGAAAAAACAGTCTACGCAAATGTATATAGGTAGCTATATAGGTAGGTATATACATATATTTATATCATGTATACATATATTGGACGTATGTGTTGTATAAAAGCATTAGAGATTCTATACAACCAAAAGAGAAAAAAATATATATGATAAAAAATAGTTAGTTTATTTCGCGCAGGGCACTACAGGTTGACTTGTTTTAAGACTTTGAGAAGAGTATCGTGTATGATGATGGTTGGTTTCAAAAGATTTCAATAGAATAAAAAAAGCGATAGCCATCGCCACCATCACCATCATCATCTCTTTGGACCATGCAGGATTATAATGGGCAACAACTTTCTTGGTTGTCGAGAGAGAAGAAGATATAAAAAAACCTTTTCTTTAAAACAACTGACCAATATGTGTACATGCGTAAGAAGAGGACGAATTATATACTTTACTCTTTCTTGCATATATTCTCATCATGACCATCATCATCATAATCATTTCATGATCATAACTTCTTTTTTATCCCAACAGCACCGGACCACGGTATCCTAAAACTGGCAAGTATAAAGATACGGCAAACCGATCCATAGAGGTATAAGCAAAAGTAACAAACGCCGAGGCAGTGTATTTTTTTACTTATTTTTCGTCGTCGTCCCATCATAATTACATGCACACACATCTGTATTCTACATGGTATACCTTTTGAAGGAAAAAAAGTCTCAGCTTGAAACAAAACGAAATTCGTAAAAAAGAAAAATAGCCCTTATGGCTATTCCACTTCTTGTTGAAGAAACTCTTTGATGTATAAATGGCTATAAAATGCTTCACAAAAACAGTTGAGGTTTTTTGAGCATCTTTTCTTTCTATCTACAGGTTGACTTGTTTTAAGACTTTGAGAAGAGTATCGTGTATGATGATGGTTGGTTTCAAAATATTTCAAAATAAATGGCTATAAAATGCTTCACAAAAACAGTTGAGGTTTTTTGAGCATCTTTTCTTTCTATTTTGCTTGGTAAAAAATAGAAAGAAAAAAAGTGACGTTGTATATTATTCCAATAAAATGTTGATGTTATTATTGCATTATCTTTTGGCTCATCATCATCGTGATCATCATCGTCGTATCTTACCATTTTTTTCTATGTGGTCTTTTTTCTTTCCTTCTATTCACTATTGTTTTTTTCTCCCGGTCTCACTTAATTTTAGTACGCCAGCAGTAATCCGTGTGTCTTCTAATAATATGATTAAGATTGTAATATACAACGTCGTAAAGAAGTTGATAAAAATAAGAAAAAAAGGTTATATGCTACCACTAATAATCATATACTCATGTATTTTTTTATAGATTAATAATATACATGGTCAAAACTCAGATCTCTAAATATTATTATCTTTTTTTGTTTGACTGTATTGCTCCTGGCCCAAAGTCAACTTTAAAAAATAAATCTTTTTCTTTTCAAACTCCATACAACAATCATGTTATGATGTATCGGTTGTGGAAGTTTGTAGTAGTATTTTATGTGCAGCGTGTGTACACATGAATGTTTCAACAACATCACAAAACCAAGTGTTTCACGATTTTGATGATAGAGTTAAAAAAAAATATAAATGTAACATTTTTAACTTTCAAAAAAAGTCTTCTTCACTGGTCACGATGAGAGTTTACCACTTTTGTTGTTTGTTACAACATCTTCTTCGTCAACTCTTTTTTTTTCTTTTTCCATAGCTGATGGCTGGAGTAGAGTGGATTCGGGCAGTTCTTGTTTTTTTATAACCTTGCCTTGTAGCCTGTACACGCCGTAGACAATCAGACACTCGTCATGCTAATAAAAAACCATGATAAGGTTCATATTATGCATATGAATACGTAAACCTAAACTTCATCGAGAAAGATGATATGATTCTTTTTATAGGTACATCACTTTGCATGTCATGCAAGCAAAAGTAAATGCCCATGAGAAAAACTCGTCGTAATGAAATTATTATGATATGCGTTAGTATTGTTGTTGTACTTTTTCTTTTGTGTTCAACGGTGTCTAAAAGAAGGATGTGAAGTTTTGTTACATCACATTTTGCTTTCATGATGAAATGATGAAGAATTAAACAGTCTACTTGTTATAAATATTAAGTGATAAAGCATATATTTAAGTACGTAAATGCGTTCACGCTTTCACCTATTATTCTAGGAAAGCAACAGGCTGGGCAGGTGAAGAAATCCTGAAACCTTTGAAGGCCATCATCAAGTTATCACGACAAGACGCTGCGAACAACAAAACGTGGAAAGGGACTTCTTTTTTTATGTACTTCTCCGAGGCATTGTGTATGACAAGTGGAGTTTCATGGTCAAAGTGCCATCGGTCTCGGTTTTGTACTAGCTTTTTTCATGATACTTTGAAGAAAAAAGGTGTACATATATATGTATATTATGCAGCGCTGCTACTTATTGCAGCGGTGTATTATGCATGACACGACACCTAATATGGGCTTAATAAAGCTGAAAAAATATATGCCCTGTGCCTGTAACTGACCAAAAGTCAACACCAGGTAATGATCAGTATTCAGCTTTCAACCCAAAGATGTTCTTTTTTTTGTAAGATCGCACCTGTTCATACACACTGTAAACCACAACAGGGCAAATACAATAAAGATACATAATCAAAGATTGAACACAGTACGAATATAAAATACAAATGCAAGTGAAGGCTTATTATCCCCCACCCAAAAAAACAGAATTCTGTGCTGAGGTAATATATTGGCAGGTGGACGCCTATGCAAACTCGGCCCAGACCGTGGGACAGATAATTCGATACAAAAAAATACTTGGAGGAACTTGGAAATAGTGTTAAAATTGCATCGTCATTATTTCGAGAAAAAAAGGTAAATCCAAAATATAAAATTTTCAAAGTATTATTGAAACCCTAATACAACCTTTCAACAGATTACTGAACGTCAGGCAATATACCAATACTGGAAAAATTGCTCGATTCATTAGTTGTAAGCGATCTTTTGCTGTATGCCCGTCGAGTAAAAAATCATTCATTAAAATCTTCCTTACAAATTCTCATATAATACACCATTCTCAGGTAATCACCAACTAACCCTTGCCTTGCAACCAAAATATTTGGGGGATAAAGCTACCATCATAATACCTCACATTGCTTTCATGAATAACTTTTTTCAAACCAGGTTTTTTACTTCTTGGGACCACTGCTTGCACTACGTCTCATCTACGAGAAATTGTTATGCATCTTTTATGTAAAAAAATATACTGTGTACAATATCATGGTAATAACGATGTGATGATGATCATCATCAATAATCATCATCATCCAAACAGCACCACCACCGCCATAAACCCCGTATTTTCATTTTCGTAAACCACCACAAAACTATACATACCATGTAGCAAGTAAATAAATACAGAGTACGCAATAATATATAGAGAAAAAAGTAAGTTATTTTCAACAATACAGTTTCCTTATAACAGGAGGAAGAAGAAAAAAAGATGATCGTGGTATTCAAAAAGTGGGATTCAATGGGTTATTCATGTAAAGTAAGCAAGTCTTATAATCATTGTAATGCACTTGACTCCTCTTTTACTTTTGTGGAGATTTTCATATACAGGCAAAAACCTCTTCGTTTGATACAAACATGGGCGATGGGATGAATTGTATGTATACAAGATGGTGATGTTGACTACACAACACATTGCATCCCTTTCCCTCTGTTTCATCTTTCCTCAAGCCAAGCGCAAAAGTGTGTATATCTCAACCCAAGTCAACTCTTTTCCTTTTTTGATCCTCCTCCGTCTTGAATGGTAATCTTGTGGATGAGCCCAGTCAGTTTTCAAAGAAAAAAAAAGAAACATTATTATTACGCGTCTCCTCAACTCGAGCCGTTAAAAGAAATTTAAAGTTGCTCTTTTTACATAGGTATATCGAAACCTTATTTGCTGTTGTTTGAAAACCACTTGCTAACGACGATATAAGCGCAGCAGACAATCATCAAGATCATTTCCTTCCTTTAAAAAAATGAAGCATGAAAACCCATGCTTTTGCTTGAATGACTATACAAAAAATACAGAGTTACTTGGGTCATCTCAGCTCCCCATCTCCTTTCCTTGAAGCTTATTATTACCACATCCGTTTCCAATCTTTTTATCATTTTTTGTTACATTCATAATATTTGGGTACCACCAAAGTCTTCCTCTCTCTCTCTTCCTCTGGCGATACGGCAATGTTGGTGGGGGTGAAAAAAAAAGGTTTTTTTTAAAGACAGGGATAAATTACATCACATTACGTGCCTTACTTTTTTCTTTGTAATTTTTTACGAAGTGAAACATTAGTGTTCGTAGATAAATGTATCTATACAATTTGTTGCTTTTATAACACTGTAGCTTGCATTACGGTTTTTATTCGGTTGTCGCTTCTTTCCTTAAAAGTGGTATTAGGAATGTAAAAAAAGAACGTTACTCTTTTCTTTACGTTGAGGAATCTGGCTGTTGCTGCTGCTGCTGCATGCGTGTAGGCAAAGATAAAAGAAGGGGATGATTTGCTTTGGCATTTGGTTTGGGTGTACAAGCATAATACACAAACTACTAAACAACATGCCAGCAACAGCAATATAGCAGCATAAGTAACCCGATCAAAGCGTCGACAAAGAAGTAGAAAAAAAGCCAAAGAACAAGGTTTTTTGTGGTTGGGGACCACATTTATCTCGCTTCGTTAGAGTAGCTTATGGGTTTTTTTTGGTAAGAAGAGGGATAAATGTATAAGAAGAAGAAGGATAAGAAGACGTTATGGCGTGCCATGCAGAGGTTCAAATGTAGTGAATATCGAAGCGAATACATACACAAGAAAAACGCGTACCTTTAGCAAAATGATCGTCATAACTTTCCGGTGGAACGCCGGGATAAGATTGTTAAAAAAATTTGTGCGCGTTTTGTAGTAAAACCTGACTTGTGTGCATCAAGCATAACAATGTATGTTTGTTTGTTGTACAAATTGTATTGTTGTTTGCATGTGTGCGTGCAATAGTGACAATTAAAATATCTGTGAGCCAAGGAGCCGTGCGTTTCTGTAGAGTTTGCGTGAATGGCAGTGAAAATTTGACGAGAAAAGATTCAGATAACCTTATGAACTCCTCGGTTGTTGTGTAATAAAAAAAAGTGAAAAAAATAAGAAACAAACATAATATATTTGTGAACTTTTCATGAAAACCGACTTTACTTGTGTTTTGGCTAATCATTGATAGTTCGTCGTTTATCTATCCATTAAATGAGGGGTTGAAGATATTAACGTGGAAGATGTTATCAAATCCCAGCGAATTTCTTTATCTCTTTGTAGATATTTCAACGTCAAAAGGTTGATCATCCAATCTTCCAAATGTGTGTATGTGTGTGTGCCAAGTGCCAACTCACCCCATCATTCCTCATCATAATCACGTAATTATTTCACACAGTAATTGTTACCTTTTCCGGACGCTGACGGACTGACTTGGCAATGCCCTAGCCACAGAGGATTTACACTCCTTATTATTATACTCACGCTTTTATACAATAAGCTTTAAAATTCAAACGAGAATTACTCCCATCAATTAAAAAATTAGCGCTTTAGTGATTTAAACTCGTTTGCTGTTTCTTCGAGTGGCAACAAAAATCAGCGATGCGCAACCAACTGGAAAAACATTTAAGCCATCATCATCGTATTATCTACTACATGTAGATTTACTAGGCAGGAAGATTCACACAGGCTACCAAAAAAACAATTATAGTAAATCATCCATAAATAGCCACGCGTGTTACATTTATTGTCTTTATATGAGCGCCTTTGAAACAAGCTTAATATTAAATAATTTTTTTTGCAACAACCAACCCACCTAAACAAAAAAATCATTATACTCTCATTTTTAACGTTTGTGCAGTGTAAGTAATAAAAATTATTATCATTTTATATAAAAAAATTAACTGCTGAAAAAAACCAATTTATGAAAGAAAAAAAATTGAGAGTGGATCTTTAGAGGATCACACGGCGAGCAAAAATTAGTTTGCAATTCCAACTTTTTTTTATATACATAAAAGACGCTTCATGCTTAACTGCTCTTTTACTCCTGCCTGACTCCTGAGGAGACACAATTAAAGTACATATCATATCAATTTACATATATTCACCATATAAAAATTTGTGAACTGGTGGTTCTAGTGGTTTTGATTGCTTGTGTTGGCGATGTGATGATGACTTTTTTTTCTGTGTGTGCTGCTGCGGTGGAGTGAACTGATTCCACATACAAATTTTTTTTACAAGTAAGAAGCGTTAAAAAATGAAGCACATACCCAAGCAGGCAGAGATGTTTTAACAACGTAGAGCAGCAAGTGTGTGTTTGTGCAATATACAGCTATAATGACTACATTGTTAAACGTACATTTACCCACACACACTCACAAACTCAGAGACTCAAGTTTTCTTTGGCCTCTGCCTATGCCTATATTCCATAATGGATATAATGTAATAATGATGTGGCTCGTGAATGTGTGAACATCATAAGATTGCATTAGGATGAGCAAGAAGGGCTGCGTTTAAGACAAGAAAGAATAAGCGTCCCCGTAATAATAATCATCATCATGATAATGTGAATGTGATGTGTGTAATGCACACAGAGTTTAACATAATTCCACCATATATCGTGGCATCTTATGCGCAAGAAGAAGGGAAAAGACAAGCTTGCTTTTTTACTGCATGCCTACCTATATCCACAAGAAACAAGAAAAGACGTTTTTTATTATATATTATGCTATTCACCCCAGAGGGGTGGACGAAGACGAGGAATCTGTTCAGCAGCACCACCAGCGAGCAAGCACCAGCATCTTTAACTGGTCTTTTTTTTATCATCCACTTTTTTTTCACCCGATCCAACCAAACAACGTTGAATGAATACCATCAAGAATTAAAGTAGGTATACATTGTGTACATCAAAACTTTATCATTATCAACAACATAACGTACCAGAAAAGAGAGAAATATCAAAAAAGCCTTTATAAAACATGTAAAGACAAAACTCTGTTAAAAAAGTTGCCTTCAACAAAAAAAATTCTTTACATATCGTCATCATCATCATATCATCATCATCGTCCTAACATGTAAAGACAAAACTCTGTTAAAAAAGTTGCCTTCAACAAAAAAAAATCTTTACATATCGTCATCATCATCATATCATCATCATCGTCCTCAATATACCTGTATTGCTACCTTCTCTCTCTCTCTCTCTCTGCGTACTATACTTGCTGTATGAGCCAAGTAGATGTGTGCCTTTCTATAATATTTTTTTTGTGTGCATTACTGCTGCTATCACAAATTGCCTTATTGCTTAACAAGAAAATAGGATGTGCAATAAGAAGACACAGATTTCACTTTTTAAATAATAAAAATACGTCAAGAAACATTAATTTTTTATATATTTTACGTACAAAGCACACATGGTTTTGTGGTAGTATTTCAACTTGCACAAAAAGAAAACAACAAAAAGTATTTATTATTGTTAAAACATAACACAAAAATTAAAGTTCAATGCAACAAGATTATTTAAAAGTTTTAGTAGTTAATCCTTTAGCCTTTCAACAACAGTTATAAATTATTATTATTGTGCGTGTTAGTTTTGAGAAATGATCTCTGTGTTTGATTGAATATTTATATAATAGTCTCTTTATATAATCGTGAGAGAGTTTAGTACTGTTTTTCTCTAACAAGTTTCTACTCTAATTTCGGAGTAGAATGCGAATTTTTGGAACGGAAATTGAAGAAAAGTATTTTGTTGCTTTTGCAGCAGGAAGCATTTTTGGGGGAGGTAAAAATAATACCCACAATTACCGTTATAGTTTATTGATTATTATTGGTGATCGATGATAGAGAGATGGGTTCTGCTTACTAACAACATTAAATTTTAATTTTCACTATTAATCACTAATTGAGCATTGCATTGGTACATTGTTGTACACAGTGCAAACTGTAGACGTACCAAAAAATTAACAAAAATGGCTAATTATTAAATGTATCACAATTTCAAATTGATTTATTAACTTACGACGGGTACTACTACTTTCACGGGTCAATGTATAAAACTTTATAACATAACCAAATTGATAATCCTCTTGTAGTTAAAACTATCTTCTTTTCCTCTATTCACTCTTTTTTATAGGCTTCTTCTATGTCGCTTATAAACTGCTGATGCGTGGAAAAAATGTTGGGCGCACCTCTGGCAAGAGATTTAAAAA
>JAITYZ010002705.1:0-32576 GCA_027744595.1 Paronellides praefectus
TCAGAAATCAATCCTACTGATTTTGCATATGTTCATAGCATGTAGGAGTTATGTCTTTTCTTTCTATATTTTGATCAAATATTTTTTTGATCAAAATTTCAAATGTTTACGATGTCAGCTCAAAATTGTTGGATACCTGAAATATTTTTTATTCTTTTGTTAACAGATACGCTCCACTGAGCATACGTCTTATCCAGCACAGATTGAAGCCTTCACTATGGGCTAATTTAAAGGACTCGCTGCTATCTCTTCTGCCTGGTCCAACGGTGGATGAAGATACCGAAATTCCTGTGGGGCTAATTAGTGGAAAACGTGTACCAAAGTTTACAGTTGTTGTGTTTATTGGCGGATGTACATTTGCAGAAATTTCAGCACTTCGTTTTTTGGCACAGCAAGATGATGAAAGTAAGTTGAATTTAAATTATATGCATACTATGCAATGTAGTGTAGTCATATTTACAGATTAATATTGCTGCTGACTTTAATGCATTTGATTTATGTATTTTCAGGAGAATTTCTTGTTGTTACTTCAAAAATAATCAACGGGAACACATTCCTAAAAACTCTAAAAGATGACGTACTATCTGACCAAACTATATAAAAAAAGTCAATACGTATACACGTGATCGACTCAATATTCTTGCTTTAATTAATTAGTTCTTTTTTGATAGTGATATATAAATTTTTAGCTATTCATTTACCAAACATGTTTGCCCTTTTAAAGCTGTACCGATACGCGATATAATATACCTACATAATAGTCTTTATTATTATTATACTTACCTACTACCTACCTACCGATATGCAACTGACATGCTTTGATAAATGAAATATACTTGAATTGTAAAAATAAAGTGATTTAAATTTAAACAACTTTTCACCATTTAAATATTTCATACTGTTGTTCCATGACTTTTTATTTATTTAATTTGTATATATGTCCATTAATTTATTCGTACAACCAGTCACATTTGTTTCAAATTTAAGCCACTGTTTCATTTTCTTCTGCATATCTGCGAACACAGTTTCAGAATATATTGCTGAGTGATAGTGTATGATATACTGAAAATGAAAATACATTTCGCTTACAAGATAGATAAAATAAATTACACATTTACAGTTTTCTTACAACACGGAGCAAGACATGTATCTTACAGTTAATATCACATGTTTGCAAGTACATGCCCATAATTATAATAAAAAAATATTTGAACTAAATTAGTTCTTTGGGGTGACATGTCATTATTATGAGTACAAGTGAAAGTATATTAACTTGATTGAAATTAATTAAAACCCCAGTTTAAATATAATTACAGCGTTCAGTCTGACGTAAAAATAGTTAAAATCATGGTAACATGTCCACCTCCATGCACTCCCCTTCTACTTCATCAGTTGCTGCTGCCAATAGTGGGTACCCTATCAGTTCCTTTGCTGAGAATGACATTGGCTGTGGTAGTATTGGTGGGGAAGGGTGTGTGGACTCCAAAGCAGTTTCAAGGTTTGGCTGGTGAAATGAAAGTCTCTGATTTACTATCTCGTCCATTGGCGTCGTCACCTGCTGGGACTGCGCAGAAATGAAACCCTCCGTGGTCATTGGTGGCTTCCATGGCACCAGAGCCATTGAGTTGTTCGCCGCTCCTGATACCAGATTCATTATCGATTTCGGTAAGATGAAGTCTTCGTTTAGCTTTCTTCGGGCTAGGGTCCCCTGAATTTCATCGGAAAGAACCAGAGATAGGCCATTCATGATCATGGATTTGAATTCGCTAGAAACAAGTTCTGAAGACGAAGATATTGTCTGAGATTCATGCATGGAATGTGATAAGCTGACAACAGAGTCGTCATCATCACGACATTCCTTCCCATCCACAAACTTCGTTTTGGTCATGCTTTCACTAGAGCATGTAGAAGGAGAGACAGCAGAATAAGACGGTTCACCTGGGCCTTTTGCATAAGGTGCGTTATTGGCATTGTCCTCCTCCATTTCTACCTCATCTTCCGGATCCACGTTCTCCTTAGTAGGTGGAGGAGGGATGGCTGGGTCATAGTAGTAGCCATCCCGGAGGATATCGGTAGCTACTTCTTCGTCCACTGCAAACTGCTTGGCTGGCGATGGCCTTAAAAAAATTATAAGTAAAGATTAAAAACTGTTATTTCAACAACAACAACAACAACAACAACATGGAAATCAACATGTTCATTTCAATTTTAACGCTTTATACCAACCTGCAATCCGTATCATAGTTGTCTCCTAAGTCTGCCATGTGTGCTTTCCGTTTGGTACCTGGATAGGGAACCCATCCTGGTGGAGGTCGTTGTTTAAAATTTGTCGGCTTATTTGAGGATATTGACAATGCTCCTTGGCCACTTTCCATTGTTCCAAGATGAGGAGATGACGGCGAAGACATAAAATGTGTCGCTCAGAAAAAATTCAATCTCGATTCTTCAAATTTTCAAACCTGTCAACAAATAATAACAGTAACACCTTCAACCTTTTAATGACAATAATTAAACCAATTACCATACAAAACAAAATTAAGAACGCTCAAACATGATCACTTTATATTTTTTAATTAAAATAACTACTTGTTGGCTATGCTGTATCAACCAATTTTAGAAGAAAGTTTACTTTAAATTACTACTGCGTAAATTACAAAATTCAGCTGACAAGCAGATTCTCCAGACTCTACCAACTTCAAATTATTCTAACTGGTTGACAGCTCAACTAGATATTACTGATTGCCGAATGCTGCACAAATCGATGTTAATATTGTCATAATCTGTCAACTTTACGCCACAATATATATCTAAAGTTTAGATTCTAAACTATACTTTGCCTTCTGTTCCAAGAAAAAAGAACCGGGACAGTCACCACAAAAAAAAACTCACGGAGTCTCAAGTAGAACAAGCAAATAAAGTTCACCTTGAAATTTGCATTAATTTGCGTATCAAAGGTTGATAGGATCCATCAACCACTCAACACTCAACTTAAAAAGTTTAAAATGTGTGTCACCATATTATTTATATAACTGTTAACAATTACCATCATAATAATAAGCATCGTTGTACATGAGATTCTAATTGTTTAAATTACTGATAAAGTTCCGCAGCCAGAAAAGAATATAAATGTAACAAAACAGAAGAAACTGAGGAAATGTCGTATATTTATGACTTGGTTACTTGCTCGCATGATAATAGCCTATCTACCAAAAAACAACAAAACATGACAGATGGAAACTTCCATCTCATCCATATAAATAAACAACACAGCATAGCACAGCGAAACATCCAGCCAGGTAAAATAGATAACAACAACACGGAATTATACGGAGGAGCACAGCAACACAAGCGATCTAACCTTGTTCTTGACTTTGGTGAGTGAGCTCTCATCGAAAAAACACTCTGCAACTTGTTTGTAAGCTGGCTGTTCTTGTTCTTTTCTTATTGCTGGCAATAATCTCCGCGTCTCATCAAAATCATTAGTATGATTGCTTTCTTGCTGCTTTGTAATGCAAAGTTTGCATCATTGTGTGTGTTCTGCAAAGTGCCAGGATACAATTTTGGGGCGTATTAAGATTGTTACTTTTCTACTCAGCAAGAGATGAAGTGTTTATTCTAGTAAACTAAATAAATGCTCCATTATAGTTCATTTAATTTTTAAAATTCATTTAAAATGAACATTACATTTTTTATTGTTACTATTATTGCCGTAATTTAGCTAAATAGCTCATTATTATTTAAAATCTTAGAATCTATATCATAAACTATAATTATAATAATAATATGCGGTAAGTTTTGTATATTTTGTTTACTATACTAAAGGACTGTGGTGGTGGTAAATATCATAATAATTGTTTTTTTTAATCTTGTATGCAAACGCTAAATATTTTAAATAATAATATTATTCGTTTTCCGTCACTATTTATGTAATAAAAGACTACACATCAACTTGTAACTCAACTTCTTCTTCGTCGTCCATGTCATCATCATCATCATCCTTTTTTCTTTCCAAGTCATTTTCAACCTTCACTTTCGTTTCCGCTGCCGTCGCTAGCCCCACCTTTTCCCCCGTGGTGGTTGACGTGGATGCACGTTTATTCCCGCTCTGACGATGTCTCCTTCTTCGAGAATTCCCTTTAAAAATCTCCACCCCTGCTTCCTCATCACTTTCATCATCATTGTCATCATCCTCACCGTCATTCGTCGCTATTGTATTTTCATGTGAGATCAAGCCTTGTCTTTGTTGTTCCTCACTGTCTACCTCATCCTCTTCTTCATCTCCATCCTCCTCCTCCTCATCTTCCAAGTCTCCTTCGTCATCTGCCATGCTTTGTACATTTGAGTCGTCTCCTTTTTGACCTACGTGTTAAGAATTTTTTTTTAAACCATTTTTCACAAGTTTCGTGGAAAACAACGGATAATTGAAATGCATATAAAATATATGTACCTGTAGAACTTCTTGTTTCATGATTGTTGGATAATTGCTGCTGTTCCGTCCCAGGAAGTGCTCCATTGGCATTGTTGTCACTAATTTCTTTAACATGATCTGGCAAATAATCTTTCCAACTTCTAAACAAATACCGAGTGAACTTTCTCAGCTGTCGGAATTTGCAATAAGTGGCTCCTTCGGCAGACTCAAGTTGTTGAGTTTGAATCAAAAATCCCTTTTCCTTGAACGTCTTTTCAAGCTTTTCCCTCATCAAGCTCTTTCTCGTCCTCCGTTTCCGCTTAAGCTTCATTTTGCCACTGCCACCAGCATGATGATTATTTGAAGAAGTTTGTTTACTAGATTTGGCTGAAGAGGAGGACGGGGCATCCCCCCCAAAGCAGTTATCCGAACTGCTGCAACTGTTACTGCTGCTGAATGAGTAGTCCCCGGAAGCATATGGCGACAATCGAGACGACGAACTCCCCCGCGGAACTTGATCCTGCATCGATAAGTGGAGCTGTTGAAGCTCTTCCGTTGTTGGTGAGATAGGAAGGGCAGCGTATGGGCTAACTCCGGAGGAGGTTGATGGCACCAACGGAAGTGACAATTTTGAGGAAGCTGAGCCGCTTTTTGTTGAAACAGATGTGGATGACATTGAAGAACTCTGAACTTGAATTCCCGAGCTATTTACTGTTCCCTGAGGCATGCACATGCTCATACTCTTTGCACTCTTTGGAAGGGAGGATAATGCGTAATGACACTCTACCCCATCAGCAGATGTAGATGGAGATTGGCAGAGGTCAGCACGTCCAGTTGCATTGGATGATGATTGCTGATGTTGAAGTTGTTGACCTTTGGATGAAAGCTTGCCTGTGTTTCCAGCTCCTCCGCTGCCACCACCACTTCCAGCAGACCCACTCGTCTTATCCGAATAAAATCTAAAGTTACCTCCAGAGTCAACAGATAGCATTTTCTTTTCTTGCAGACAAGGTTTGGCTCCTCCAGTGAATTTGAACTTGCAAATGGACACCTCGGCACCCTCATTAATTCCAGCAGTAGACTGACCAAAAAGTGTTCCCCCGAATGAGGATAATGGTGTAGATCCTGCAGTACCTCCACTTCCGCTCTGCGATCCAGGTGAGCCCGTAGCAGAGATACTGATGTCTCCACGAAGATTGACTTCTTCAGAAAAGTAAACAAGGAAACAATTAAATTGTAAAATTAATATAAAATAAATTAAATTAATTAGAAACTGACACACTTCTTTTAGGAGAACTACATTTGTAAATTACCACTTACCTTTTTTCTTTCGACTTTGTCCGCCCTGCTTTCCTTTCCCTCCAGTTCCTGATTTACCCGCATTTTCTAATCCCTGTGGCTGCAAATGATGGGCTGAAATGGCAAATATATTTGGACTAAGCTTTGACGGAGGTTGATTGCTACCGAACGGAGATGACGATGGGGATGGAGTAGGACGGCGACTGACTAGATTGCTCACACTGTCACTATTACCACTACTGCTACTGTTAACATATACACTAAAATTTGAAGTAGTCGAAGTCGTGCTCCCACTTAGTTTTGCACTTTTCCCTCCTTTCGTTGTCGAGTTGGCACTACTCCCGCTACTTATAATGCCTCTCTTGTTACAGCCCCCACCACCACCAGCCAGGAGACCACTCTCTTTCATAGCACCATCTGAAGAAAAACTATTACTAGATCGCACCATTGCAGCTTTGTTGCTGCCACCTCCACTCCCACCTCTACTCCATCTCACATCCAGTGACTCGTCCTTCACAAGGGAAAGGGATTCTGGGTGATTGTGACTTGCATGACGGTGGGGATAATGATGACTTGACAACACAATTGTTTTGTCGCGCATGCACAAGTTGAGGGGACTGTCTTGATTATCTCCTTCCCCCCTTCCAGGAATTTGAATGTCCACCTCCATCGAGTTCTCATCCTCCTCATCGCCATCATTATATTCCTCATTTCGATCAGCACCACATACTTTGCTTCTTTCACTCTTCCTTTGGGGTGTTAAATGGTGAGCCTGAGAAAAGGAAGATGGCGTCGTTGGCAGAGGAAACATTGAGATCGTTTGTTGTGTTGTTGTTGAAGTAATAGATCTTGACGATGATGATGAGCCATGTGGAAGAGGATTTTGATGATGAAGCATCAACTGTTGCGCTAGAGAACTCAGAGGCTTGAGGAGATTGGCGGTTGAGCACTTTGTGTCTGTGGTAATGGGCAGTGATAGTGGAGTGCCACTACCACCTCCACCACAGCCCCATGTATTAGGAATAATTGGGACAATTGACACATCTCGATTGCAAAAAGTTGGTGGGACCAGCAGGTTCCTCGATGACGAGGACACATTTTTGGAAGCAGTGATTGTCTCACTTGATGTCTTTTTGTTTAGCGAAGTATTTTTGTGAGCAGGCTTACTGATAATAGGCACACAACTTGCTGCCTGGGCTGTTATAGATGCTTGCGTTACCCCAGCGGGGAACTGAATTCCGTAATTTTTTGTAATCAAGTGACAAATATCAGCTTTCTTGGGCTTCCGACCCCGGCGTGGCCTAGTATCAAATGTGAGCTCGCCCATGTACGGCAGGTTATTCATGAGCAGCATGGGGGCTGGCACGAGAGCCTTTTTCAGTCCGCCAGCTGAGCTCCCAACACTTTTCCCACTATTCTGACCCCCACCACCACCACTATTGTTATTATTATTATTGGTGTTATAAGTTGCAGACTGCTTTTTATTACTATTTGTAGCACCACCACCACTTGCACACTTTTTCACAGATCTTGCACCAACTTTAGCAGAATTTTTATTGTTGCTATTCCCAGTGATATGTTCACTTGCAACAGGAGCAGCGTATCTACCTCCATCATCCTGAATACCACTGACCTTTAGTCCTGCGTCCAGCGGCATACTAGCACCTCCACCAACATCACCACTGCTGAAAACTGAAGAAGAATGTATCTTCCTTTCACCTTTTTCCCCATCCTGTCTTGAATCCTCTCCGACTGCAAAAAAAATCTCATTGTATCACATAGCCCCGTATTGCAACCCAATGACTTTCAATACTGCTGCGCTGCTAATGGTTTTCATGCACTTACCCGACCATCTACCATCTTGTTCACCATCAATTTTGTTCACTTTACGGCTACCTGCAGCCACTCCAGTGAGATCACACGTGTCTCCACTTTTAACTTCACTTCCAATTTCTCGTGTTCCCGGAACACTCTCGCAAATCACGATTTCCTGTTTGATGGAATATTGCTGTTCTGTTGTAGAAGCGCTTCTGCTGTTGCTGCTTTCCTCTTTGACCTTTCCACCAACATTCTCGTTTCCACAAGCACCACGCTCACTTTTCACAGAGACGGCAGCCGTTCCTGTCACCACGGCTGATAACTGTCCAATAGCTAAAGACGAAAGAGAATGATGCACTGATGTTGTTGGGGACGACGCTGAAGATGATAATCCCTGCGCTGCTGTGTTTGGTTTGCCAGGCAACTCACAACTGCCAGCATCCTCTCCGCACATCTCGTCGTCGTCGTTGTCGTCTCCTGACTCTCTTCTTTGAGCAACATTATCGTCATCGCCGTCAGCTGCAGCGGCAGGAGGAGTGCTTCGCTGCTGTTGATGATTATTACCCTGTTGACGACTGCGACGACGAAAGCGAGGCACATTATTGTCCATTATTGCATGCATTTTCTGGGAGCTATTTGATGCTACATTTTTGTCGCTATTGCTGTGCTCTCCTGCATTATTGCTGTGGCACTGTTGTGTGGTCAACTCATTGTGCTGCGGAATGCACGAGGATGATAGCCGAGTGCCTCCTGAGTGGATTGTTGTTGTTTTGGTGGTTCCTCCCAGCAGTCCTGCCTGCTCACACAGCTCCTTTGTCTCATTTGTTGGTGCGAAGCATGACGAGGACGAAGGGATTAATTTTGCTGCTGCTGATGCGTGCTCACCACCGCCACTACGTCGTTCTACTCCTTTATTGATGCCGTTATTGTTGTTATTATTGTTGTTACTGGCACCTTCTGCTAATTTTCCTCTTTCCCCCGCATCCACAACCCTACAAGCTCCTCCATACTCTGTTGCACTGCTACCAGCTCCCTCATCCTCATCGGTGTGAGATGAGCAGCAGCTACTCCGCTGTCGTCTCCTGGATGATGTCAGGGTACTACTTAATGTAGAAACTGGTGATGCCATCGCTGGTCCTCCCCTTCCTCGTCTGGTGTGACTCCGCAAAACTTTATCATGGTGCTGGAGAGGATGGTGAGAAGCTACCGTTTCCAGGGATGAAGACATCATCACATCGATCCCTCCACGTTTCCTATTCCTTCCTCCTCCTCCTCCAGTATTGTGATGCTGTTGTTGCTGCTGCTGTTGTTGAAGCGGAGCAGGGACACATTCCTCACTATCCATCAATTTTTATTTAGGATCAAACAGGAAGTTTCTCCCCTCCAACTGCTTACATTGTTCACTTTATAAATATTTAATTTACCATCAAATACAATCTAATTTTAATTGGGGTATCGATAAATTTTACTCAAAGGAAGGCCCATTTAATATTTAAGATTGGAACCTAAAAGAAGCGATTTCCAATTCATAAAACAAACTTCGTTTTCTACTTTTAAGTAAATCAGTGAACCCAACTGACTTGACTGACGACCCGAGCCCAAAAGAAGAACGCGAACGAAAAATAAAGATAAACAGCACAAATAAAAAAAGAACTTGAAAAGACACCACCTCCAGCGTAGCACCAATGATCTGTTTACTTTCCACAGAGATCACGACACTTTCTCATTATTGGTCCATAACAAGTCATCATGTGATGATAGAATAATTATTTTGATGACGATATAGTCAAACAACTGATATAAGAAAATAAATGTATATATATTATTATTAAATGTTATTCATTATTAAACTACTTAACAAACCAATATATTTTTCAGTTTGCCAATTATTTTGGCTGCTCCAGCTTGTTTTTTTTTAAATGTCGATAATAATTATGATTATGGCGATTCTTCATGAATGGATTTTTGCTGGTCGCTGAGGAGGCATATATCACAATCAGCATTTATCATCATCATAATTTTATCACTAAAAAAAGAAAAAAAAATATCGAAAGTTTGACCCAGCAAAAAAATCATTTTTTCTTATATGGCTTCTTTATTTCTGGCTGTTGTTTTTGTGTTTAGTGTTACTGCTGCTGTTGGAGGAAGATAGTTAAAAAGCAAAGAATCATTCAGTCAGAGAGTCAAACAAAATACTTGTTGTTTTGTTGTTTGTTTTTGCTTTTCTTTGGTTTTCTCTATCAACTTTGTTGGGTGTGTTGCGTGTGTGTGCACAACCCTTTTCTGATGATTGACTTGCTAACAAGAAGACCTTTCTTTTATAACTTGAATGAATGAGGCATATAAGCTGTTCCTTTTTTGCTAGACACTAGACACACACCAAACACCACGCCACACCACCAGCAGATAACTGGACCCAGATCGTCACCGAAGGTCACTTATAAAACAAAAATAAAAAAAATAAAATTACATACTTAAATGGCCACAAAGTTTTTAACTTGTTTTTCTACTCAAAAAAAGAAGGAGAAGAGACACTGAGGTCATCACCATCTTCATCATGATAGATAAGATGGATGGCTTATCAAGTGTATAGTTGTTGGGTAGGTCCATAAAATATTTACATATGTGTATAATAGATAGAGATAGTATATGTTACGGAGGTCACCTGATGATGATCATGATGTAAATACGACGAAAGAGAAGAGGAAAAAGAATAACAAAGTTGAGAGGTGGTGTGTTCTTCTACCAAAAATAGATGAAATAAATAGAATGTGGCTGGACTGGAAAGATTTTGTTATTTTGGATGGTGGTGGTGCCTGCAAAGATCAGATAATCTTTGTGGTGAAAAGATAACTTGATAAGCAGCGTAAGAAGAAGAAGAAAGAAAGAAACTTGAAATTATTAGAGAAGTTGCTGTGCTGCTGTTATATTTGGAGGAGAAGAGGTGATCTGGTGAGCACGAAAGGCAAGCAAGAATGAATCACTGAAAAAAGAATGAGCAAAGAGCGGTAGCAATATAGTAGCGTGTTGCCGATAAGTTCGGAAATGGCAAAAAAAGAAGGCTCGGAAAAATGTGCACATAAATATTCTATGTTCAAGCCTATGATTACAGTGTAGCTGCAGAATAGCTTATTATTATAGGCTATATACATACACCGCTGCTAATGTTGCTCACTCACGCTGCCATTTTCACTTGTGCCTTGGAAAAGTATTATTGTAGGTATGCAGATATTGCACAAATATTTTGGCTGGTATACTGTTCCGCGCTGGTTGCAATAACGGGAACAATGTGAGAATGTAGAAGAATTGCGTGTTAGTTAGTTTTGTTAATTGTCAACAGAAAATACCCAAAAGATGCAATTTAATGTAAAAAGCATGAATTTTTTTGCCTTAATCTTTTTCAAAAAATTGTCTCACATGACCCCATAAAAATGACACACTCTTTATTATTCATATTTCATCATGCACCAACAATATATTTTATATCACGGCAATAAATGAACTGTAAAAAATAATATTGTAATAAATATTCCAGCTATTTTAAGAATAATATCTAAAATAACTTTATAGTAAAGAATGGAGAAAAGAGTGTTGGAGAAAGAAACGTTTACAAAGAGGAAACAGTAGCAGAAAAAACGAGTTAGAACTCATCAGCAGAAGAAGGCAAGGAAGCACAAGAAAAAGAAAAGGGGAATGAACTTCAAATTAAAATTACACTTTTTTCTTTCTTCTTCTTCTTCTTCTTCCTCCTCTTTTCCTTTTGAATACATGCGTGTGTGTGTGTGTGTTTTACTTTTACAAACACACACACACTTTTTACATTTGAACGAGCAAAAGGTTTCAAAAAAAATCTGTACTTACTTGAATGATAGTTGTATCTATTTTAACCGTGTATACTCTGATGACGATGATGAGGATTTTAGAATGCCATGAGGAAGCAAAACTTTTGCAGGGAGCAAGTAATGAGCACAAAAAAAATATATTGAGCTATTATAGTGACAACGTTGTTGAATATATATACATGTATGTCTTTGTAAAGCAAGGAAATTCAATATTTTATACAGAGAAAAAAAACAGGATTGTTGGTTGAGTACTAAAAGAGCAAAAATATCATACCAAAAAAAATACCAAAGTTGCATAATAACAGTATACATGCATATAATTAACATTTAAGGATAATTTATCTGCAACATCTTTTATTATTATTACCTATCATTATTATTTTTATGGTTATTGGCTTTATATGGTCGATTATTTCAGTAGATTGTCACCTTGAAAAAAATGTCCATTAATTTTGGGCTGAGAAAAAAAAATATAACGAAATGAGGTATATATTTTTGTGCATCTCTAATTTCAACTTGTGACTGAATATGATCCCAGCAGAGATGGAATCAAACAAGGTGAAATAAAAGTAATAATGAGCAAAAGAGAGAGAGAGGAGAGAGAAGTGACTATAATAGGAAAGAATTGGAGGAGGTTGATGATGAGATGATGATCAAGGCTTGTGCTAAAAATTGCTCTGCTTATCCTCGTCACTATTGTAGCCATGCTTGTTGTTTGCATACTACGAGCATCATGAATATATACAAAAGCAGAGAGAGAGAGACATTCTTATTATTTGCATAGAGAGAGAGGGAGAGAGTAAAAATACACAAGGAAAAAACGCCAGCCTGTTTCTCACACTACTTATTTTTCTCTTCGGGATTCCGCTTGACATGACTTGCAAGGCAAAAATAAAAATGTGGATGGGGAAATGGGCAGGAGAGAGATGTGGTGTTATTATATGCTGTGCTGACGTAAAGGCGAGAGTATGGCATGTTATATAATAATGTATACTACACTACACACTCATTCCTTCTCTCTCTCTCTCGGTTTTCTAGTCTTTCCCAAACTTGTACATTTTTCACTCTTGCTCAGATCTGATCTAGTGAGCAGATTTTTACATCTTAAGAAGGAGGTAGCTTGCTTCTGGTGCTGCTGATGATAATAATGATGCTATTGCTGAGATTTTGCCAAGTGTATAAGAAGTTGAAGAAGAAGAAGAAGAAAAACTCCCCTAAAAATAAATATAAAGCCGCTTTCTTCTTCTTTTTCATCATCACATTTCCTACCATTTTTGTAGGATGGATGGTGACGGTGATGGGAGTGCTGCCCGGTTTTCCCTTTTGCTTCATATAATTATCTACTTTAATGCTTTAGTTGGCTATCAACTCAAGAGAAATTAGTCACGGAACAATAAAAAATGAGCGAATTGTATACTTTGTGTACTTGGATATTTATATGCCTATTTGTATACATATTATTGCAAACGGTGTACTACATAGCTTACAATATGAGGCGGGAGTGTATATTTATACATATATGTAGCAAAAAGATTATGGCTGTCAGGAAAATTTGGAGCGGAGGCCGAAATTGGCAGCATGACCAATACTCTAACTATTCCATTACAAATTTTGTATACCTACACTACATATTTACCATTATCAGCATAATATCGGCAGTCAGTAGATTATGATCGGAATTACTGTGACTTGATATGATAATGATCATGCTGTCCCTATCAAGAATTTAAAAAATTGCAATCTTATTCCCTCGTCTCTTATGGAAATACACCATTGTCATCCTCATGACATATTGCAAAAAAATAGGATTAAGTTTTAAAAGGTTTATTTTATTTCTGTATTGTATTTTTTTAAATGATGTTTTTAGCTGCTTAATAGTGAATGGCCTCGGCCTCGTACTTTTTTCAAAATATGATTTTTGTATTTTTGAAGAACCTACTTGGTCCTCTTGGTCCTCTTCTCCCAAAAAAGCTATGTATCTTTTTTTTAGCTGTCTCAACTTTAAAGTTGAAAACTTTCCTCAGAGGAATACAAATTTTCCAGAGAGTCAAGACAAGAAAGGGTGTGGTCACCTCTCTATTTCATTTAAGACTCTTTTTAGAGCTGAGGACGATCAGCTTTGCACTGATTGTTGATTACTGCTGGACATCATGTAGCAGCAGTAGATAGACTGCTGTTGAACGTTTATTTATTTGGTTTTGGATTGGCATATAAGTAATATAATGGAATGCAGTTTTGTTTCTTTGTTGGGATCTCAGTCGTCCACTGTGCACTCTGCCTGTTCAATAAATCGTTTTAAGAAAAACCGAGTAGTAAATTGGAAAGAGAAGGTGGTGGCGGTGGTCTTGGTCCTCAATAATCCTCTAAATAAAGTATTAAAAATGGTACAGAGAGAGAATGTATGCGCATATATAATATGTTATTACGAAGCAAGGATAATCGTGGGAGAGACCAGCTTGAATTCAATCTCTCTCTCTCTCTCTCTCTCTCTTACACACACAATCAGTTATAGTTTTTTTGGTTTAGAGACAACAGCAGAAGAAGAATATTATTATTTGCCAAAAAGTGTAGCGATACAGTGCAATAAACGTGCTCACTGTTCACCGCTCAGCTTCTTTCAATCTTTCCGTTCTTCTCAACGACATTGTGAAGAAGAATATTATGACGCTTTAGTCTAGTCTTGCTAATGTGTATGCGAGTATACTTGTATGTATGTATTTATGTACTTGTATATTATATATACACCACTGTTACTGATGCGTGGGCGAAGAAGTTTGAATTTTAGGAATTCTCATTAAAATTGAAACCCATCCATTATTTTATGCTCTTGCACTAATACCAATACTGGCATACTCGCTCCATCCATGAAAAAAAGCATCAAGACAATATTTTTATTATTTAAAGGAAAGCTTTTTAAACATTATTCATGCAAAAAAAAACATGGGAAGCTCAAAAAATAATATTTCTTATAAAACACATGCAAGTCAATGCGTCTGGGGGGAATTGAGACTCCTTGTCTGGTGCCAAACAGCCCAGCAGCAGCACCTGTACAGTAACAACAGGTAGATGCAACAAGTGAATCTCAACATCCTTCTTTTACAAATTCCTTCTCCTTCATACATTCTTTGCTATCATAATAAACACAAACAGTTTTTTAATCGCTTTATTTTCAATTTTTCCTTGTGTGAATTTTTTTTCTTTTTTTCAAGTTTGCTGGCAAACTTATTCTTACTATTGCAATAATAATAAATGTCTCAAGAGTCTAAAAATGCAGCAGGCAAAATCAGTGCGGCACAGCAGCAGCAGCAAATATGTGCTCGTATTAGTTTAGAAGATGATGACGTTGGCGACGGCATTACAACAACGTTCTTTTCTTCGTATTTCAAATAGAGTTTAAATATGGGATATATTTATTCCACATACCTATCCAACATCTTTACTTTTTGCTTCTTCGTATTGAATGTCGTCGTGTGTGGATGTGTTTTTTTCTTTAAGCCGTGAGCAGGATGGATTTAGTAGAAAAAAGGGAGCACTCTCCTCTTTTCTTTCTGTTTGTCTCTCTCTCTCTCTTTCTGTTTTGTTGATGATGAGCTGAGCACATGAAAGACGTGTGTGTTTGCAAACTTTGCCAAAAATGTTTTTTATACTCTGTCTGTTCTGCATAACACACACACACACACACAATAATAAATACTCCAAAAATATATAATATATACTATAAATTCAGTGATTGTGAGAGAATGTGTGAGCATTGAAAATTTAAATAAAAATGGCAGCGCTACTATAGTATATGGTGGAGGCATGGTGGCAGTGGCAGCAGTGGAATGAGACAAGACCAAGAAAAAAAATATAGTTTAGAAATAGAAGCTATTTTTACACAATAATAATCTATTTAAGAAAGAAAAAAAATATCTGTAGAAAAGAGTTAAAAGAAAATGAATGTTTTGCAGTCACAAGAAAAATTCACACACAAGTGCACAATCCATATTTCTTTATTTAAACATTTATCTTGGCTGATATGTACATGAACCTAATAATATTTTATTATTATTATCATCATTTCTATTTGTAAAAAAATATACAGAGAATATTAAAAAAACTTATATTATTTGTTTGGGTTTTGTTGGGAGGATCAAGAATCGACATACTTAACATGCCGATATATATTGGTGATCACAATCTCATATTATTTTTCAATTTTGCCTACCGGCGGCTCATTCCATATTTTCCCATATATGTATATATACACATATTATAAACGACTACTCCAACCAGACAGATAGGTATTCAAATTCCACAAGGTCTACGTCTACGACATTTAAAATAAATAAATCATCTCTCTATTTCTTTGGTATCATTCCTTTTTTCAAATTTTAAAACTTGACTATACTTACTATGTGGGTAGTAGTAACTATTCTCCAGAGAGAGAGAGAGAGAGAGAGAGAAATAGAAACTGATGCTGATAAAGAGTTACAAAAATTGCAAAATTTTACAAAAAGAATGTATATCTTTTTTTATTGTATGTAAATAACAGAGAGAAAATTTGGAACGTATAAACGTGTGCGATCAATATCATTGAATCAGTAAATCGTTGTTTCATGCTTTTTTTTGGGTTCTCTCTAGCAAAATTTTTATTTTTATCCCAACGCAGCAACCACACAAAACAAGACAAGAAGAGAGAAAAAAATAGAGAGGAAACATGAGACGATGATGCCGCCGTCGTCGTCGCAGCAGATGAAGAGGATGACATTATTAACTACCGAAAGCGTTTCATGCTTGATAGGTAGTTAATGCGATCACGATGTTTGTCTGTCTGTCTGTCCGTCTGTCTGTCTGTGGACACGATAACTCTGTAAGCCGTGGACCGATTTGGCTCAAATTTGGCACGTATGTTGCTTTGGTCATAGGGAAGGCCCCTTTCGATTTTCAGGAAAAAATAAAATTTTTGAAAAAAAAAATCAAAATTTTGAAAAAAATTTCAAAAATTTCAAAAAAGATTTTTTGTTTCGTTTTAGCAGTTCTGCTTTCGGTAGTTACTTATTCCCGGTTCAAACAGGTTTATTTATATCATATATACCTAGGTACCTACATACTACACACATGCAAGTATCTATATAGTAATTTGCCTGAAACATTACATTACAAATCCAACATCTCAAAAGAAAAAAAAACTAACTTCCGGAAGTGTATAACTGACAGAATATATGTTCTACTACTACTACTATACTCACAAAAGTGAGTATCTAAAAAATTCTACTTTACTTTCATACATTTTCCTTTCATTGCACTAAGAAAAAAAAGCAAAATACATACACACTTTTGGCTAGTATTCAGTCTACTATGCTTACTAGGCTGACAGGATGAGGAGGAATGGTGAGCAACCAGTTGCTTTCAATTCTTTTTCTCGCTCAGCACTCTCTCCTTGTGTCTTTCTTGTCGCTATTTCTCTTCTTTTTTTAAATGTTTTGTCGGGAAGTAACGAAGGAAGCCACGACTCAAAAAACTCCTTTGGTCACAGAGTCACATCACAACAAATCAATTCAAAGTAAAGTAGTAGTAGTAGTAGTAAAATTGCAAACGTTTCCTTTTAAACTTTTTTTTTTAAAGAAGAAGAAAATAAAGCACATCCTTTCTCTCTGTCTCTCTTGGCTCATGTTTTACATTTCAAATTTATTCATTTGTGTTTTAAAGGAAAGAAATAAGTATACTTTTTATAGTCTTTTTCATGTATGCGAATGTGTATATAAAAAAGTATATGGATTTTTTTGCAAAGAGAAGCACGTGCCGGGAAGTAAGAAGAATATAGTGATGTAGCCATTTCTGGGATGAATCGTTAAAGTCGTGAGTAAAGATGTACCATAAAAATCGTATATATTTCTTTCTTTCTTTTTTTGTAACGAAATAAAAAACTCCTCAAAGATTTTGCAATTTACCATGACATATTTTTTTTGTGGAAACTGGTGGAGTCAAAAGATTTTAGGCGTTTTGTTTCATACAAGGTGATTTGGGAAAAAAACACCGTAATTTTTTTATTAATTACAATAGTTTTGTAGCATTTGAACTTTTTTTACAAGTTTTTATATCTGTCAATAATACTGGGTTAATGCTTATGAAAAAAATACTTTTATACTTACTTGGGCATATTGTTTTTTTTGTATATATCTAGGCATACATATTTTTGTCTATATACTGCAGTAGAGAGCGAATAAAGCCAATTAGAGGCAGGTGATAATGGGATAAATATGGTAATTTTAATGTGTGTCTGCTGCACACTCTCTTCACGGTTTACTTATTTTTCTGCTGTTGTTGTAGCTTTATTTTTTATTATTATTATTATGACTATTATATGAGTATCATTGTTGTGTAGTCCAAAGAAAACAAAAAAAATATGATAACGATGACAGTAATACAACGGCATTATTATTTTTATTTAGAAAAAAAATTTGATTATTGAGCAACAAAACAAGCTAAATAAGGCTCAATTTCTTGTTAGCTGCTTAACTTGTAAAGTAAGCAATGATCACAGTTTAAAAAGTGACCAACGCAGAGAAGAAGAGTACGAAAACACAAAATTGAATGACAAGTTGCGTTGATGATGATGATGATGCCCTATCATATCATGTCAACCATTATTGCCATTTAAAGAGACTTTTTCTCGTCACTTGTCATACGATTATCATATTATCATTCCCATCAATTGTCATGTACACATAAATACATTACATGTCCCCAAAAAAATAATGCATACTTACATTTTCTTTGTGAATTTAACAATCAACTTGTCCACCTCATCATCACCATCATGTCAGCTCATTCAAATGGAAAAAAGCTGGAACTTTACTAAATTGTAATTGAAAAATAAACAGCGTTGTGTTTTGTAAAACATCTTTCCCTCTTCTTTTTTTCTCTCTCTTTTAAATTGCCTAAAAAAGATGACATCATTATTGTTGGTGTCATTGTTGCTGTTATTGTTGTGATCTATTGGATATTTTTTTTTCTTTTTGGTGGACATTTCATCTCAAACAATGTTTTCTTGACGAATGAATAAAAGAAAATATAAAAATTGTCACTTTTGCTTGATGTTTGTAAAGTTTTTGTGCGTGGGTGGTGGGCTGTTTATATATTATATGGTTATTTTGCTTGATCACTTTTGATGATAATGATAATGAGGATGACACTCTTGCTTATGGTTTCATTGTTGTGCGATTTTGTGGTGAGCTCAGTTAGTTGACTATGTTTTTTTAGTGGTGTTGATGATCATTCTTGTTTGAGAGCTTTAGGGAGAGAGGGAGAGAAGAAAAAAGGGAAGATTTATGACTGACTTGACTTGACTCACAGTTCTTTTCTTTCAATTTTATACTTTTTTCTGTAAAAGATAAAAAGATTCATTCTCTACAACATATATTTTTTTCTGATTCTTACAAAAATTACATGAATAATTAACTGTAATTAGAATCTGGTTACATCAACTTGCCGCCATTTCTCTTCAAAACATTACATTTTACAACAAGAACACAACACGCAAATGCACTTGACTGATGATGAATACGATGATGATGCTCATTATTTATTTTATTTTGCAAAAATTAAAAACATTTCTGCTCTCTTCTTTAGTTTTGACTTGACGGAAAGACAAAAAAATATTAAATAAACCAACAAGATTTATTAAAGTACATTAATTACTTCTATTTTAAGGAGTACACGTAAATAATTCATTTTCCAGTTTTGTGCGCACTCTCCGTCTTTTGTTCTAATTTCAAAATTTAAATGATAATAATAGTAGGGTTATTATCTCTCTTTGGGTACATGGCTGTTCAGCTTATGTATTTTTAAAAGATCACCTTTTATAAAGTAGCGAAGCTGCAACAACTTTATAACATTTCCGTAACTGCATATGTCCGTAACTTTTCTACAATATCTGTGTTGTATTTCTAAGCGGCTATGCCAATTGACACTAAATTATGCGCATAACTAGGAAAAAATTCTATGCACTGATTACAAAATTCATTATAAGCAGTTTACATAACTTTATTGTTAAACGGATGCAATTTGAAACGCTGATCGCAAATACATTTTTAATTAATTATTGGGTTAATTTGCATATAAAGTTTTCCTGTATCAGTTGACAGAACTTGGAAATATCATTTAAACTTATCACAACTATTTGTTCTTTAATTTTCTTTAATCTAACGTTTTGCTGATTGATTTGCTACAGCGTTATTCCGTTGTAACGGTTTATTTTATTTATTATTTGTCTCGTCTTCTTCTCCTTCATGCAGTATAATAATAATAATAATAATAATGGTCATCATGATCATCCTCGTCTTCATCCTTTTTGCCTTGTCTTTTCAAAAGAAGGAGATAACGGGCGGAACGAATTTTCCTAGTCAACTCATTTCCAAATCTGTCTTCGCCCTTTATATAGACAATTTCTTTTTGCAAAATATTCAAGTATCTTGTATGTGCCTACCTTCCAACATCACCACCTCTCTCTCTCTGAAACTATTTTTTTTTGTATTTTTGCCATTCATCCATTCATTCATCCACCTCTCATTCTGTAATATTTAGTGTACATAAAAATATAGAGCGGACGAACAGAGAGAGAGAGAGAGAGAGAATGACGAACAAGAAGTAGAAAAGCACTTTTTAAACTTTATTCATTTTATTTGGTAATAATATTGATGAAGATGATAGTTTAGGTGATGTGATGGTATGGTAGGTTTGGGAGTAGCTGCATCATCTCTTCATTTTTAACATCGTCATTCAAAAAAAAATGTTGTATTTCTCTGTACGACATAACCGAAGATATATTTATAGGTATGTATTTATTTATAAAGAGAGAGAGAGAGAGAGAGAGAAAAAGAGAGAGGAGACAATATTAGAATTTAAAACATGAAAACAGGCATGCTAATATTACTCAATCGTCTTATTCTACATAAGTCCGCGTTGTTTGGTAGCTAAATAGTAAAATTATTGTACTGTTGTGGTGTCTCATGTGTCTTTGAAAAGCTTACTCCTTTGTGCTTCTTAATCTCTTATTTTAAATTTCAGACAGAGGGGGATACACTAATCTTTACCCAAACTTAGTTTTAATAAAACACCACATCGGTGCATTAAATGTTAAAACACACACTAAATAGTATGGGGTTGAGTAGAAACTGGCGACTAAATGAATTGCCATCATCAGCATCACTAAAGACTTTTGTTTGCAGATCATATTTTTATATTATGACTGCAAAAATGATTATAGATTTCCATTCTAATGAAGAATTTATATTATATTAACTTTAATTGCAATGATTATTTGAATTGCGTAATATTTTGAAAGAATCAAGACTTTCCCCGTAGTCATGCGCGACTTTTAGATATTACTATTCCTTTTTGGCGCACATTATCGTCATCATCATCATCATCATCATCACCTTCTTCGTCAAGAGTCTCCTTTTTGTCTTGCGTTTCAGTGAGAAATCCTACCACACGATAATACCATCCACAAATAGCTCTATTTATTTTATAAGGTAAAAAGGGTGTATATATGGACAAGAGGTGATTTAAACACACAACCCTCTCTCTCTCCTTTACTCCTTTGTCAGCCAACTCAGTATCCGTTTCTTATATGTAAAATGCATAATAATAATAATATAGTAATAATGTTCAGTCCATTTTTTACTCCATATATCCCAATTCAATACTCAGATTTTTTTTGAATGGCTTATGCATGTGAGTGGTTTGTTTGTGTGGCGCTGTCTCTAAATTGTAATAATAAAAAAGGGCAGATGGATAGATTGAGAATGAGAGAAATGGAAAGAACAAGTCTAAAAAAGCATGTTTTTTCCTCCTCATCTTCTTTTCTTCTTCTTCTTTTTCTTTCTGCTGATGCAGCTGATTCTTGTTGCGATCACGAAGAAGAAGAAGATGAAAAAGAAGAAGTTGCGGAGAAAAGTTCCATATAAGCACAGGGCGTTACTCGATATTTACGTTAGTAGCTGTGGACTGTGGAGCGCTCATCATAATACTTCACTTCACCTCACTTTTTCTTTTGGGATAAATAGCAAAACAGCGACTGTGTTTAAAGAGAGAGAGAGAGATGGAGAGAGACAGGGAAATAACAAGAAATGAGCCACCTTTATTTATTTATTTACAGCGGGAGCACCGCATACATATCACCATGAGCACCACACCACTACAAAATATACCTACCTATAAATATAAGCTTTTTCTGTACAAGAGAGAGGATGAATACGAAGAGTAAAGGGAGAAACAAGCTTTTTTATGTAATGTCTGATGGACCATTAAACGAGACACTGGCAAAGACAAAGACTGATGATGATATGATCAGCATCTTGATAATAAAAAGAATAAGAGTGTGTATATCTTGTATTAATGGCTATTATATATAGTAGTATGAGCAGAGATGAGCGGATGATGGACCAAGGCAGAAAAAAAATATAAAAATCTCTTCAGCAGGTTACGTTATACTTGGTTTTTCATGAGAGAGTGTGCGACATAATATTAGTGTGTGTACAAATCTATTATGTAACAACCTAGTATTTGTTTCTTAAGGAGAAATTTTATTCAAATTCAGTTGAGATTTGAGATAAATGAGCGCAACGTGAGCAAAATAATATATATTTTTCTCTTTTACGAAAGAGGATACCCGCTGTTTTTGAGTGAGGCAGGGAGGAATTTATAGAAAGAAAAATAAACATTAATCTGCAAAACGTTGCAAAAACACAAGAGGGGGAATTATCAATTAATGATTTTGTCTAAATGAATTATTTTTTTTGAAAAATTAACGCAGGAAAACAAAGAGAAGAACAATTGTTGGTTGTTTCCTAGTCTCAAATTACCCCTAGGTTACAACTAGAAATACCACAGTACATTTTTGTGCTACATTCTATACATTATTTATTTTTTATGTGTAAAACAATGACAAAAACAAGGAGTTTCCTTGTTTTACCTTGGACTCTATCAAAAATACATAAGGTTATATACATTGTTACCCTCTGCATTGTAGACAAGATGAAAGAAATAAAAAAGTATATATCATGTTCCTTGTTTGTTTGTTAGGGTTTCAGTAATAATTAATGGAAGCAGACAGACAGAAAGAGAGAGAGAGAGAGAGAGGGAGAGAGAGAGAGAGAGAGAGAGAGACACGGACTGCTCTTCTTGATCTGCCCTTCTGTTACTCCATTCTTTTATTTACATTTAACATGACATCACAAACATTATCATCAACATCGTGTCATGACATGCTCAAGTAGTAAAGATCAAAAGAGAACCAAAGGGGAAAAAACATAAATTGACATTAATTGTCCACTCAAAATCAATCGGTTGGTTTAGCATTATTATGGCCCATCAAATAAACCAAACCAAAAAAACGCACACATATGCATTTTAAAGTTAACCCATTTTTACACATGTGGCTATATCACAATCATGATGACTTTTGTTATCTAAATGGAAAAGTTGACATGCCTACATAACAAAAATAAAAAAAATGTAAAAAATCTATCCAAATTGTTTTTCGTGTAAGATATTTTTTTATAATGCTGCTACTCTGATCTGATATGTAATTACTTTTACATACGCATGTCATCTAGGTATATATGTAAGAGATTTTTAATGGTGGGTGGGTGCTACATAACAATATGCAATCAAGAAAAAAAATTAAAAAAATGTAGAAATCAAGGTGGCATTTTTGTGTCTCTTTCTTGTCTCCATTTAGCACTTTACTGCAACAGAACGTCAGAAAACATGATGATGATAGTAATGACCACTTGAGAGACACACATTCAGAGATGTAAAAGGGTAAAAAATTGATATTACTACAAACTAGTAATGTACGTCCATTTTTCTATAGGAAATTGTAACGTCATCGTCATTTTGTCGTTGACGTTGTCGTCGTCACCATGCAATGTGCTGCATACAAGACACAATCAGCCCAGTGAGGATAACTCAAGTACTCTTCAAATATTAAACTCACCAACCATCATTTATCCTCGATGTCGTCGTCATCATCACCTCACATATATCCTTCAATCCTTCGTACTACAAAAGTCAAAATGAATGATTGAACGGTGTAAAAAAAATATTATTGATAGATTGTATATCCCGATTAACATTTTTTTGACGACTGTACTCCTCCAAAAAGAATCTGTCAATCAAACTCGCTCCATTTATTGACTTTTTTGATCATTGACTCCTTTAAAACAATTGTACCACCACACTACTTGCGACGGGGAACAAAGCAAGTACCAACTTGTCAGTATATTTATTTATTGTACCTTGTTTGTCTGTTGCGTCTGTTTCTCTAATAAGAAGCCTATTTTCTCTTTTGACCATTTTTGTCAATTTTTGTTTGAGTTTTCGATATTTGAATGTACCTCCTCCCCCCAGAATCACATTATTACATTTTTTGCACATTTTTATTTTTGTACATTTTAGGAAAAGGGTAAATGTAAAATAGTTGGTTTATGAGTGCAATAGGGAATTTACATAACCAACTTATTTTTTAAAAAGACCATCTCTCTTTAAAAGATTTGTGAATGTTTTTTTTTTCAAAATAGGTCTAAATATAAGAAGAGGTTTACCTTTACCATTTAAATAACTATAAGCTCTCTCTCTCTCTCTCTCTCTCTCTCTCTCTCTCTATCGCCTTTGCTGGTTGTCTCTCTTTATGTTCGCAGTTCACGTACTCTTTGTTGGACATAATATTGTGCCGCAATAAATGTTCAAAGATGATGTTTCACGTTAGCCAAAAAAGTAGAAAAGGGCTTTGAAAAAAAGAGGGAGGATCCTTCTTTTATTCCATATACAAACAACAGTGCACACACACAATCATATGCGATGTTATTGCATTTAAAAAAAATTCGTATTGCATTTTATGTAAAAAGCGAACAGGCTTATCTGTCTCTCTTGCAACCTCTCCTGTAATTTTTTTTCTCTCTATCTTCTCATTCCCTCTCGTCATTGTAACCATTCCAATTATAACTATTATCATTACTATTATTATAATTGCTCTTTTCCAAACAATCATCTTCATGTTCAAAACATTCACTTTAGCTCAACTTCAACTCATTTGAGATAAAATGGAAAAGAGTGGTTCAACCCAAAAACAGTCAAAAGAGCAACAAACATGAGTGATATACATTTTTATATTTTTCACAAGAGAATTAAAAATTGCTGCAAGGTAAGTAAGAAGTAAGAAGATACAGTGACACGGCATTATAATAATAATAATATTCTCTGATGATGACTGTCAGTCCTGTCTAGCTTGCACTTTTTTTTGCAAAAAAATATGAAAATAAAATAAGAAAAATACTCAATAAAATCAAGACAGTAATTTGAATTGCAAAGCTGCTGTGAATTGAATTGTTGTTGCTGCTGCTGCAACTGTGGAGGAGGAATTTGCAGTTGTGGGATTTTTTGTTTCTTTCTTTGACCATCTTTTTATGAGGTATCGTGTTACTCCCCGTGTGTGTCAATAAGATGCATGACCACCATCATATCATTGTCACATGTGTGATCTCTCTGTGATGACTATGAGGAGGACGCCTTTTTTTCTTATAACAAAGCAAAGTCAAAGAATAAAAAAAAAAGATAAAGATTAAAAATGTGTGAATGGGCCTCTCATTATCATATCCTCATGATCTTCAGAAAATAAAATTAAGATCATCTGCAAATGTGTGTACAAAAACAACTTGTCTTAAATACAGTGTAGTAATTTAGGAGAGATAAGGACCAAAAAAATCTTATAATGGCTAAAATGGGTTTGTGCGTGTGTGGTGAGTAGAACATACCGCCACACACCGCACCGGAGGAGATCTCATGGTTTTTCACCTCGTAAAAAACAACATTATTTTCTTGTCTTGCATCTTGCATCTTTTACATCCCAGAAATAATACATCAACAAGTAGTAGTAGTAGAAGTAGTAGTAATGGTGGCCTTTGCTGTTATTAGTATTTTTTTGGTTGTTGGGGTGACAGGCCTTTAGCACTTGGTTGGTGGTGACCAAAGGACCTCATAAAAATGACCTGATGATTATCTCGCTGATGTGGCGTGAAATTAGAAAAAAAAATATTTAAAAAAATTGCAATGATGATGATGGTCTGTATTGTGATGATGATAATGAAAATGAAAAGGAAGGGAAATATTGGTTGTTGTTGTTGTTTAACAAAAAATTCGACATAAATTATCTGTCAAGTATGACCAATTGAGATACTTTTTTGTTCTCTCAAGCTTAAATTGCTATCGTTAAAAAATATCTAATTTCAATCACCACCGCCACAAACCTGTCAATCATCATCAAAAAAAATCAAGAAGCACACATTCACGACATTTACTTTTATTTGAAAAAAAACTTTGTAGTGGGATGGATGCGGTTGACTCGCTTTGGTTTGGCTTGACTGATAAAGTTTTTGCATAGAAGCTTCATAAAAACTGCTACTATATTATATTTCTTACATTACTTAGTACATATATTATGCAAAAATCGGATTTTTATTGATGTACCACCTTATCAAATGCAAAGCAAATCTGTGTGTAGACTATTTACACTACATATACAACCGATATAGGAATTTACATATACTTAAATTATGTCCATTTTTTAAATAAATAAATTTACCTCAAGACCTTGCTGCTGCTACCACCTTTTAATTATTTTCTTCCTTAACCGCCAAATATTCGAGATATGAACATCCAAACCCTTTTTCTTCTTTAATGGCTAAACAATATATATATTTTCGTGATGTCATCTTTGTTTGATCAGAAGAGTAATGCAGGTGATATACGTAAAGGCAAGGCAAGGCAGGATATTATGGTAGTGATGATGGTGTTGCTAAACTAATAATAAATGAAAGAATGAATGAATCAAAATGATGAAAAGAGTGAAGGAGAAGGATAGCCCACCTGAAGCCACCAAAAGGTATTCTTGTTACAAATGACTCTCTCACTTTTGTACGGCACCCTCTACGGCAATCAATCAATAAACAAGGCTCTCCTTATATTCTTCATTTTACTATTTACAATTTCGGATGAGGATCATGATGATGATGATCATCATCATGGCTATATGGCGAGCAGAGAGAGAGAGAGAGAGAGAGAGAGAAAGAGAGAAGGCCCACACTCAATATTTCATATTTTTACGGCCAACAGTTCCTAACATCATCACTCTGATCTCTGCTCTGATGATGGCGATCGCGATGATGATGATGTATGACTGTATCTTATCCCATTTATTATTATTATTACCATTATTGTTCTCGTTACAGTTACTTCTATTACCATTTACACATTATATGAGTACATTTATTATGCAATAACAATATTACTACTTTGTGTGTATTCTCCACCACCACACCACTCCACTCTATTTCTGGCAGTGCAAGGCTGCCATGTAAATTGTTGTAAATAGTATTAACCAAGTATGTAAGTAAGCTTTGCCAAAATAAAATCTAAAATAAAAAAATGTGGAGATAATAATATTTTGGATGAAAAATGAGCTCTTTGAAGCATATATACATATATTCATATAATAATATCTGTGTTTTGATCTATTGAATTCTGCGTTGACAAATCACTGCATTATTATTGGCACACCATAATAATGTTTCTACTTAAAATAATAATAATAATGATAGGAGTAATAACAAGGCTCAATTTTATTCCCTTTTAATTACACAATCACAAATAATGCGGCTAAAATGTAGTGAGTCAAGCTATTACTACAACGACTTGTTGAGGATCATGATAATATGATAAGCATCATCAAAATAAATTATTGTTTTTTATGCGAAAACAATGAGTGAATAAGGAGGAGCAAGAGGAGGTAAAACGATTGATTTGTAAACAAGCTTTATTTATTATAAATGTTAGATTTCTCCCGTAAAGGATATCATAGTGTCGCCAATCTAATGACAATAATGAATATATATTTTTTTAAAGTCATCTCACCTTGCCCCACTCATTTCATGAATTTCTCCGCTAAGCTATAATATGTTTTCTAAAGTTAAAAGACAATAATGAACAAGGAGTCAAAACAAGATGTAAAATATTATGCTTTGTAGATAGCAGATAAAATATAAATAATACAGAACAGAGCTCTCATGTTGTTGTTGTTGTTATTATTATTATATTTTGATTGTCTACATATGTATTTATCTGTCTTGTTGATTGTTGTAAAAGAAGAAGGACCCAACCCAACAAGAACCACAAAATACAAACACAAAAAAGTAATCCTCTTTAGAAAAAAAGACGAGGAAAAAATCAATTAATCATTGTGATATTATTAACAAGTATCCATATTACAAACACATGTACTCAAGATTTTTTTATTTTGGTAGTGATGATGGTGATGTGATGCGATTAGGGTTGTGTCCTGCTTGTTGTTGTTATTATTATGCTAAAAAGATATATAATATTTTTTTGGTATGGTGGCTTATGAAAATACAAGGAAAAAAAATATATGAGAATGAGATGATCCATTTCATTTCACCTTGAAGCAGAATAGAAAGACATTATAGAGTCATGTATACAAAATATTATATAAGTGTTTTGTTTCGTGTGTGTGAGAAAGGAAAAAAATGTAAGTGATCTCTGTGTGTAAATGCCTGCCTTTGGCCAATTCTATTAGCTTTTTGCCCTACTCCACTCAACCTCACCATTCCAATTCTCATTGATCATCCGTATCAGCATAATATCCATAGCAAACCAAACATCATCAATATCATCATCATCATCGGCCAAAAAGTTAATTGGATTCATTCCGTTTTGGAAAGGGAGAGATGGAGAGAGAGAGAAAGGGTTACATGTACTTTTTAAAATGCTGCTGCTGCTGTTGTTGTTGATGGCATTGGCTATATAGGTACACAATATATTATTTATTCCATCTCTTCTCCTTCTGCTGCTTGACCATCTCCCTCTTGATGAATGATGAGGGTGGGAACCCACAAAGAAGAAAATAAGAAGAAACTCAATTAGTCTTGTTTCTTGATTTCCTACCGTCGTCACCCTGTAGTGATGCTGAGAACGGAGGAGATATATATGATGATGATGGAAAGGGCACAACCAGTTGAGCATACAGATTACCTTACAGTGTGCTCTCACCACGCACAATTATCATAAAATGGTTTCCATATTTCCAATAACGGATAATTGTAATTGAACTAAATTAATCAGCACCAGCAGCAGCAGCAGCCAAACAGCATCGGAAGCATTTTTTTAATCCAGCTTATTTATTTTTTTTAAAGGCGTTGTATACAATTTTCCCTGCTTGGCAAAATGATCCATACTGTGCGCAGACGCGCCTAGATTGGCATTGCAATAGCAATCCGTACAACTGTTGCTGTCGCTAAAAAAAATTTCGTCAACATTTTATTGCTTCTGGGCACTTGCACGCAGCATATAGTAGTCAATTCTAACCAGAGCTAGAGTACAACAGTAGCAAGTAAAACCTCCACTTTAATTTATCATGTATTTTGCTGATGTTGTCGAATAGGATAGTTAATTACTTTGATAGTTTGTGTGTGTGGGGTGGATTATGGGAAAATTGACTTTAAAGCAATTAGCCAAGAGAAACATGACTTCCAATTAGACGAGAGTTGAATTTTCAATGATAATATCATGTCATTTTTTTTGGCATAATCATTTATTAGCTTTCATGCACATTATTGGACCGGAGATGATGAGGAGAATGAGGAATTGTAATGGCAAAAATTAGACAGACAAAAAAAAACATGAACACGGTCATTCAAATGGGCAATTAATTACTACTCGAATAAGTTGTTAAGGAATTTAATGAGGCTAGTCGTTAATTTTTTGGTGGTGGCTTATTGCTTCTCTGATGCTACTGCCATATGACATTTGGTTAATAGTTTTGGCTGCTACCATTATTATTTTACAATAACCTATTCTCGTTTATTACTGTGACATGTCAGAAAAAGGTATAAATAAATTAGTAGGCATCATCAACTAACATCCCAGCAATTACTCTACAAGTCCAAAAACTACTGAAAAAAATAATGGCAATAATAATAACAATTTTCTAATTCATTTAATTTGTTGTAAACCTTACCGTAAATTTATGTATATGGGTGCCATGCAAATTACCATTATAATTTGATGACGATGATTAAAAGAGTAATTGAGTGAGTAAATTGCTGCTGCTGCTGTTGTTTTGCTGGGCTTGCTCTTTTTTTGTTGTTGCTGTTGTTGTTAACTTGTTAACTCACTTGCTACCTTCCTACCCACTTTTTTCCTTCTTTTTTGTGGTTAATAAAAAAAGTTTTGTGTATTCTACGTGCGCGCGCATTTACTGCTCGGTGCGACTACACTTGTATTTATGGAAATTGATTTGAAAAAATATAAAGTGATGACTAATTTCTTTTTCGCTAATAACCATTACACATTAACATATTAGCTTTTAAAGAAAAATACGCCAATTTAAATGGGGGAAAAACAAGTTGGAAATTAATTTGGTTGTGGATGAATATGTATGCATGCATATTATAATAATGATTTTAATGGGTAAATTGTCTTACACATATTTATTTTTTTTGTATAAAAAGCCAATTTGGAATCGCGTCTCAATGCTCACTTAAAATATTTATATATTTTTTTTGTGCTGCCGTCAAACTATGAAATAAAGCTAAATAGGAAATGGCTATAAATGCAAAACAAAAAGGAGAGAGAGAGAGAGACAAGAAAAAAAATATTTAAAAAAATATGAAATCCACTTTTAAAAAGTTAAATGGTTAAAAAAATGACGTAAAGTACATGTGACATGCATTATATGGCTGTTCAATGCTCAACTACTATATAATAATATCTTATTATTTTGGCGGTGAGTTAGGAGTGCATATTTTTAGTCGAGGTCTCTTCTACCAAGAAGATGACGACGATGAGTGATATATGAGGAGAATGATGATGATCAATGCAATTGGCGTTGTCTTTTTTTCTCTCTCTTACCTTTTTACAACGAACTGCAGCTATTTTGCATATCATTTTTTTTTGGTTTGCCTGTCCATATAATATCCTAATATAATGACTATTTAAGGCAGATATTGTTATTACATTTGACTATAGACCAACCATGATGATGATGAACATCATGAGATGATGATATTGAGAATAAATATGTTTTCCTAAATAAAAAAAATAGTATAATAAATATATGAAGAAAAAAGGTGGAGTACTCTCAAAACTTTGAAAGAAGAAGAAGATGACGATGAGTTTGGAAAAAGAATTTGTAATTTTCTTTTTTTCCCCTCTCTCTCTCTCTCTCTCCTGTGTGCGCTGTTGATCTTGTTGTTGAAGTTGAGGAGAAAGAGATGTTCTTTTTAGAGTGAAGTTCAGTCAGTCAAGTCAACTCAGAGTGCACACACATTTCTTGACTCTCTTTTCTCATCTCTCCCTCCAACAACAACTCCAATCAAAGAGTATTACCTTTAAAAAAGATTACTTATTATGCGATGTGCGTTGTTGTGGTCTCTGTGTGTTGGATTGGTTTTGGGATGGATGGCAATTTGAATGTACGAAATTTTTTTTTCTCTTTAGTTGTTGTTGATGATGATGATGACGACGACGACGGCTGCGGCTTTTTGATAAGCAACACAGCAAATAATAATATTATGCAGAGTGTTCTTAAATACTTGCTATATTGTGCATAGGTAAATAGGTGCATAAATAATATAAACGTATTTGTATATATGTATATATGCCATGATGATTATTATTATTATTATATATTTTTTTTCTTTTGTGGGGTTCACCCAAGGGTGGAGTCCTCTCTTTTACCAATCTTGGTTCCACTCTCATCTCATCTCAAGTGAGCATGTTGCCTTCAAAGGACAAAAATCACAAGTAGATGAACAACATTCCGTTGTTGTTTGTTGTCGTCCTCCTCTTCTTCTTTTTTTATATTCATCTTCTTCTAATGCTGCTGCTGCTGTTGCTGTTAAATGCTACAAGAGTTAAGAAGAAGAGTGGAGTTTTATGCTGTGATCATGGTGGATGTGTTCAGCAGCTTCTCCCACTGTTTTCATCGCAAAACATTCACCACAAAATCCCATACAATCATCATTCACAACTACAGCACATCCTATGTAGTAACATATTTTGTATGCATATGTAACTACCTACGTTATGTATGTATGCAGTCATCATAACAGCTTTTTACCTGTGTGACTTTTTCTTTTCTTTTGAAATAAAACTACTTCAATCTCATCTCAACAATCCAAAACTGACTAAAAAAGACTGAATGCACATATTATTATTATTATTATTATGATTTTTTTCACCGAACACACTGTCTGTTGTATGCTCAATACACTATACCACCACCGCACCGCGTCGTCATCTTCTCCACCTCCTCATCTTCTTTTAAACTAAACTACTTTTTTGCACTTGCGCTATTATAATTTGACTGTATGATGATGGCTCGTCATCGTTAGAGAAAAAAAAATAGAAACTGGTCAACCCTTTTTTTAAATTTGAATAAAAAAAGATGAGTAAGTAGAGAATTATGATGATGTTGTTAAAGTTTCATTTTTTGAATCTGCCTTGCCCGGTGGTTGCTGCTTCACTTGACAATTACATTTATTCATGTTTTGGAGAGAGAAAATGTACAATTTGACTAGTTTGAAAAAAGTGAGTTGCCTCTTCTAAAAAAAGACGAAAATTGCCAAGATCCACTAATTTTTTTACCTGTTCGCTTTGCAAAAAGGATAGTGTAACAAGGATCGGAAAGATGTTTTTTGGCTGGTTGACATTTCGATTATTTCTTGAACCAGTAATATAATTAAGTGAACAGTGTATATATGTATATATGTATATAGATGTATACAGGTAGCTAATGTTATTATTAAGACGTTTGTGAAATGCTAATACATAATAATTGCTAAAGGTAATGTTTTATTGAACCACCAGAGACTTTCCTGAGAGATGATGAGATGACGGTGTTTGCTACTGGTCAGCTTTTAAAATTACACACGTACATCCTTCAAACAACATAATACCTTATAACAGAAATACAACTTTTTAGATTTTCCACCCGTTGGCGGCGACACGCAGTAATAGCAGCTTTAATGAAATAGTATCTTTCTCTCAAGTCAAGCCGTTTTGCGGTGCGATGTAATAAGAATAATATTAAAAGTAATAAGCATAATAATAATAATAATAATATGTGCATTCAGTCTTTTTTAGTCAGT
>JAITYZ010002706.1:0-15454 GCA_027744595.1 Paronellides praefectus
TTACAAATCCAATGTGTGCAAAGATGACGTACTTATATTCTAAATATATGTATATAAAATGTTTTAAATGTTAAGTAAGTAAGGCGGAAAGTGTATTTTTTGGAGTTTAGTGTCAGGTCGTTTTGAATGTACAATTAGGGATAAATGGAAATATTATTGAATTTGCATGTGTGTGTACTGGGTCATATTTCAAATAAGGTATTATTATTCTAGTGATTAATTATTAACAAATCATATTTCATTTTTGCAAAACCTGTTTTGCACACTACACTTTTTGAAGAGACTGGAGGATGAAGATTGGAAGCTGATGATAACTCAACCGAGCGAACTAGGACAGGCAGCGGGAGATTTGGATAAACCTACGCATTACGAGCATTACCGGGAGCATTATCAAGTCGGGGAGAATCTTGGCTAATTTGAAAGGTTGATTGAAATGAATGTCTCTTTGATCAGTGTTCTTATTGTATGAGAATGACAGTAGTAAAAGTTTGAGGACACGTTTTTGTTTGGCTTTTTTACAAGAATATTATTTAAATATTTTAATCTCGTTTTCGCATGCGTTTTTATTAATCATGTAATTTGCATGAGATCCATGGGCTTTTATTTGGAAACTTGGTGATGGTTATATTTGTCAGGCGTATGTTTAACCAAATTTGTCACTAATTGATAATAGGGTTTTGTAGCGTTGAGAAGAAAAAAAAATATTATTTTTTTGTTGAATGATAATCTGACACAAGAATCCACAATAGTTTTGTAAGGATAAAAAAACAAAAAAGAGTGTACCACAATTTGTATTCTTTGAAAGGTCAGGCACGGTTATTTCATGTAAGAAAAGATGATTCAGACGTTAAGAAAAAAAGGGTTACATTATGACCACCACAGGTTTAGAAGAAACGTAAAAGCCAATAATAGTGTGAACAAGTACTTGTGTGACACATGTTGTGTCATCAAACATGTTAGTAAAACGTGAGGACTTGAGTGGAAAAGAGAGAAAGTTGTCAACGTTTGGTAAAGTATACATTTTATGTATAAAATGAGGTTGAAGGAAAACAGATCCACGAACAACAGAGATTTTTGACCACGCGGGCACACTCGCTTGCGTACATAAATAGATATTACACTGACTGGCTTGCCGTTTCCAGAGTTCTTTGTTTCTTGCGTTGTTCTCTCTCATACTTGGAATGATCAAAATGAATGCTGACGACAAAGAAGGTATATTAGAATTGCTATATAATGTTTTAAATAAAAGGGTATGGAACTAGGATATATACTTTTATCTATTGTATGTCCTTTAATGTGAACAAGATAATATGTACATGATGATGATGTTGATGTAATATGTAAGAAAATTTAATGGAATAATTTAAGTATTACTACTAACATTCCTTGTGTATAAATTATAACACATTTGGTATTATTATCATCATTATTATTATTAATATTACAGGTATTCATGATAGTGATTTCATCTTTAGTTCAAAATTTAATGAATTTCAGTATATTGGTTACGAAAACAAAAGTATTTTAAGCAAAAGTTGCGAAATGTTTACTTGAGAGCGTTATATACATATTTGCGTACAACAACGGATATTCAAATCTTTCAAAAAAAAAATTCAGTATTTTACAGTGTAGCTTTTAATTGACTGAACATTGTACACATTTTAACTATTTTTTTTCAAAAATTCACATTTATTTGATTTTCGTAAACAAAAAAAATATTGCAGTGTCCAGTACTGACTATAATAGACATGGTAACGCAATTATTACTATCATTGTCATTATTATTTTATTTTATTAACAAGTAAAATGATTCTTTTAGTAAAAGTCTTTTATTAAATTAGAAGAGGAAGATCAATACTGAAATACGAATGTGAAAAAAATTAATATTAGAATTTCATTTTTATACTATTAGATAAACACACACACATACATATGTATAAAAAATATATAATTATTATTATGAAAGAAACAAAAAAGTATTACAGCAGAGAAAAGTTTATAAGGGATCGTAAGTAGTGTTGAACGTAGATAAATCGTAGAAGTTTAGTGATGATGATATAAATGTTTATATTTAGATAAACGCATTCGCGTCCGGTCATAGATGAAGATAATATACAGATATATATATAAATATATACATACATGCATAAATATATTACACTTAGGTATTTGTGTGTGCGTGGTTAGGGTAATAAAATGAGTAATGAACGTGTGGACAAAATGTATGTAAAAACCTTTACTTACCGCAAGCAAACACAAAACCGAAAAACTCTTGTTAGCAGAAAACCCAGATTCGACGAAACGACGTTTTTTATATTTATTTAAATGACTGATTGATTACACACTTTTGAGTTAGCTGGGAGCGAAATTTGGAAGGATATAATATGGTATATGTAATAATAATATGCGGGGAAGATGACTGAGAAAGCTGGATTTCACTTGGAATGTGATCTTTGTAAATATCTGAGGATATACAATATCATTATTTAGTAGCGCAATTCGTCGTACGTATGTATGTAACATGAGATATGGCACGAAGTATCAATATTTACTAACTTTAGTTTGATCTTTCTTGCAAAAGAAAAACCATAACATTTATATTTGTTTAGATTACAGAGAAAGAGAGAGAGGTATCGGAACTCGAGCGAAATTATATAAATAGTAGTATAACTTTGGATTTTTTAATACAGAATTTTAATGAAGAAATATATACACAAAGATTTTAAAACCAATTAAATTCAGGGAATAACGGTTCAAAAAAAATTGGCGTTTTTACACAAATGGCATTTTTTTTAAAAATTGTCTTTGGAAGAAATTAACACATTCTACTTTTCTCAAAGATGACCATTCGTCAATTTTTATTACATAAAAAGGTAAACCCGATCTTTTCGCCATGTATGTGGCAATGTATCTATGTAGTTAAATTTTTTTGAAACGAATCAAAATTCTATCATCATTGATATCTAAATCAAATCTATGCCAATTAATTATCTATACCTGTCGTACATCCAATACTACATATATAATATATATCATTCAGCTGCCGTGAACTCTGTATTTCTCTCCGAATACATACATCAAACCAAAAAAAAATATAGGTACCATTTAGTGTCACTGAAGCCCTACGATAATTTAACAGAGTAAACATACATGTGAGAATGTTGTTGGTGTTGTATTCTAAATAATATTTAATAATAATTATAGAGTCTATCAAAAATTACTGGATTCATATATTATGTATTACACATCTATAAATGTAAAATGTATTTGTAAAAATTGTACCAACTCTGCTGTATTTTCAATAAAAACGTCAAAAAAGGTAGTGGTTTTCTATTACAGTGTAATTGGTTATTTTTTTTCCATATAGCAGTTTTAAAGTAGAGTATATTCAAAACAAAAAAAAAATCTTGAGATAAAATAGGTTGTCACCTCGACAAAAAACCCAATATGTTTCTTATATGTAATATATCCATGTAAACGTAAATGCACACAACAACAAAAAATCGCGAAAGCTCACAGATTCCACGAACTGGAACTTTCATTTCCATTCGCTTTGTTCAGTTAAGTGGACAAAAATAAATAAACTAGAACCATACAGACAGATCTTCAATGCGAGCCATTCTGAGTCTTATAAAATCTCACTCACTCAGTTAGTTTCCCGTACAGAAAAAAACACCCATATTTTTCGCTCAACTACGCACATCATGCAAAATTCTTGGAATCATTTGAACGAAGAAGAAACGCGATACATTAAAGAGATGGGATAGTTTGCTAGAAAAAGCACAATCATAATATAATATACAGAAAATCATAATCTCTGTTATGCCATCTTTTTGAGTTCCCGAGAAGAGATGTACATTACATATTATTATATTATGCATTTATATATATGAACCTTATTATTTCGTGGCCATAATATCTGTGGCTTCTGCTTATTTGTGATTCTTTATGTTCTCACGATAAATAGGATGATGCCCTGTTCATCAATATTCTATTAAACAAACATTTACCAAATACATGCTCGTATTATTTTATACTTTAACTTCACTTTACAAACTCATGCAATGTAATATATGGAGGCAGAGCGAGAAAGACAGGATATTATATGCCCACTCGCTCCAGGGTTTTTTTGTGACACGGGTTTTTTCTGGTTGAACTACATTTACACGACATTTGTCGACGTCAAAAGATTTTCTATTGAACTACTACTAATTGCAAATTGTCATGTCAAACAAGGACATGAAAGAGGATTGACATAAATTTTTGAGCTCTTTGTGTGAGCAAACTACTGCTAATGTGTAAACGGATGTGGTCTTGCTCTTCCTTTTTCATTTCCAAATCGGAACCCTGCTTGTCATACTAACAATTTCACACAACAAACTCTCAAACCCTCAAGAATTCACTAAAGATCAATCAAATCCAGTAAAACGCGAAGTGGTAAAACATTTTTTTTTCGTGGAACATAAATACAGCTAGCAAAGTGGCAAGTGGGAAAACAAATATAATACTGTTATGCCATCTACTTGGGTTCCCCCCGAGACACGTGGATACCTATACATATGAATACGTACGACGTACGTATTTATTCACATAGCTAAAAAATTTAACTTAAAATCCATTTAATCATAATTGGTATGTAGAAAATCACACACAAAATACAATCACACTGATTATGAGTAAATAACCGTACTAATAAATTAGAAAAAACCCAATGTCAAAAGATCATTCATGATGCATGGATTACGTACACTCATTTTTTCTTATACATTTTGTAAATCTCATTCGAATTTTATTTTAAACAGAGAAATTTCACATTCAAACAAAGCCTTGACCAAGCTGAAGGCTGATGACGTTGGCTGCTCATTGAATAGCGAAGACAAACAACCTGGAAGAGATAGACATATATGTGTACATGTAATGCATGTATATTTTATATACCTACATACTTTTCACCCATCTATCTTCGTGCAGTCTTGTCCTGGACAAACAAGATAAATATTCTTAAAAAGCGGCTCAACATCATGACTGGGACAGCCTGAGTAGTAAAAAATGAGTAGCGTTATTGTGTTTGTTGCATAGTAGAAGAAAGGCACTTGTGGAGCTTCTTTTTACTGTTTTCTAAAAGCTGAACTGCCTAACGTGACGACCCCTAGACCACATATATATATATATACGACTTGTAAAAATAATCACTGACGATAAAGAAATGATATATGAATATGTACTCAACTGTGTGGACTGAACGATAAATGGAGTATAGATACAAAACATATGCAAAGATACATTGGTAAACTTATGCATTGATATTAACATAGTAAAAAATACAAGAAGAAAACAAAATGTAGTAGAGTTAATGCTTCTTAATTCCTATCATATGACTTTTTACGGGATTCCATTTCAAGTCGAATGACTTTGGAAAAAAACATGAAATCATCACTATCATCATCAGCGTGAAAGACCTTAACAACCACATATATATATATATATGTACTTTATGCCGAGTATCTTGTTGTTCCTTGGGGTAGATGATTCAATATTTATCATTCAGCAGACAGGGATCGTCAATTTTATTTCTTGTCAAAATTAGAAGGTTGTCGACGCTCCAGCTTCATTTTAACCGTGGAGTGTAGGTGGACAACTGAACCCTACTCTGGATATTATTGTACTGGTTGTACTGCTCTTAACTAGCTGTGTTTATTTTTTTCTCTAGTTTCGGAGGAAAGTGCTGAGGTTCCGTTTCCAAAGGACAAAGAAGGAAAACACGGAAATTGGAGTGAGGTGGTTGAAAGTGTAGCAAAATGGTGTTCAAACATTTACTAATTCTGGGCATTTTGGCATCGACGTATGCGGATTTTGTGCGGTAAGAAATAATCAAAAATTTATCATGTTTGGAAATGACAATTAACAGTAAACCTCATACAAGTTTAGATTTCCTATTATTATTATATTCCCAGGCTTTCAAAATAATTAGCCCATGTCTTAAAACTTAAGTGCAATTATGCATGCTCGTATTAAAAAAAAGCTCATATTGTTTTCTCCTCGCAATGACCCTTGTCATTGAGCCACTCTGCTCTCTCTGGCTGGATGCTACGAAGCTACCGAGAAGCAGTATTCAAGAGTGTTGCCATGCATAAATTCTGACTATTGAAAGATGTAAAGGGTCTAAAATGCAGTTAAATTCACAGATTCTGATAGAATTACACCTACATAACTTACCCTATAAATACGCTATGAAATGTATATGAGTGTATTTACGCGTGTGTCATCATCATGATCTTCTGTCTCTCGTAATAAAAATGAAAAATGCAGTTGTTTGCCAAATATAAACTAAAGCATTCTGTCAGTGCAGGCAGATGCTTTTAGAGCTGAGTTTTGTGAAGGCAACAAAAACATCTTTTACGTATATATCATCATGTAGGATCGTGACTAAGCGTAGCGGATGCTGCTCTCTGCTCTTCTCCAAAAATGTTATATGATGGCACGGTTTGCTAATACGTAATATAATACCAACCAACTGCATATTATTATGATGGCATGACATGAGTACATATTATACATACCATATACCTTTTTTTTAAATAATATATACATTTGCTAATAATATGTCATTACATATTAGCAGTAAGTAAGCTCCAGCCATAAAAAAATACTTGGGAAGTATTGACAGATTTATTTATGGCAAGCAAAATCTCTTTAATTCAATTATTATTTCGTTGTGAAATTGCAATTTAAAGATTACGTGTGTTACAAGGATATCATTCTGTACTCTGTACATGGCATAAGTATGTAGGTATTTACGAATAATACAATTATATCATCATTTTTATGTTTTCCATGGAATTGATTAGTTTACAATATCTCACCTCGCATATCATATTATTATTATTATTCATATTTGTTTTGCTTCTTATTCTCGAGAAAATTTGACACTTCACATTAGTCATGCATATTTATTAATGACCACAGATTGATAATCTTTATTTAGGTATATATAGGTATTTATTTGGAATCACTTTTAAGTTAAGATGTGTATGCATGATAGATATGTCAACATACTCCACTTGAAAAAAATCAATACAACTGGAATACCGACAAAGCATAAAGCTCAGCAGAGAGCCGCGGACATGAAGCACAAAACATTCAATGCAAATATGTATGCATAAATATATACCTGCATAAATAAATGTACTATATAGATTAATTTGTAATGGGTTTACAGAATCCCCTTGACTAAGGTTCAGTCTGTTCGTCATCTACTGAAGGAAGTTGGCACTGATGTTGAACTTGTTCATCACCGTTGGACAGGTCTAGGTGGACCAATTCCTGAACCCTTATCAAACTACTTGGATGTAAGATTACAACAATCAACTTTTGCTATTCATACTTATATAATGCCTTGCTTTCATATTAATATGATTTATCATAAATCATTTATGTAACTACTTTGTGAAACAGGCTCAATATTACGGACCAATCCAAATCGGCACACCCCCACAAACATTCCGAGTTATTTTCGACACTGGCTCATCCAACTTGTGGGTTCCTTCCAAAAAGTGTGGATGGACCAATCTTGCTTGCTGTAAGCTTACTATTATTCATATCATATTATTATACATTAACTGACAAGTGTATCATGATGTTTTCCAATATTTACTTTCATTTCTCTTCAAAGGGCTCCACAACAAATACGACAGTAAAAAGTCGTCAACTTACAAGGCAAATGGGACCGAATTTGAGATTCGCTATGGATCTGGAAGTTTATCCGGAATTTTATCTGAAGACACTGTGGCCGTATGACAGTCAACGACCTAATCACTAGTACATTATGTTAGCGATTGAAATGAGTATTCTCGATAATAACCAATGATAATGATTGTCTTTTTTCAACAGATTGGTGGTGTTCCCGTTCAAGGACAAGTATTTGCAGAGGCGATAAATGAGCCTGGTTTAACATTTGTGGCAGCGAAATTTGATGGTATCCTGGGAATGGCATACGACACAATTTCTGTGGACAGGATCCCACCCGTTTTCAATAATATGGTGAAACAGGGTGCCATCGCTAACCCCGTATTTTCATTCTACTTGAACAGGTACAATTTTAGACCACGACAATTTCTAATTTTAAATTAACCATATACGTTGATCCTGCATTCATTGGCATTGTATACTTCTTTTTTAAAGAAATCCAACCGGACCAACTATCTGAAATTCTTCTTGTGATTACTTTAAATGACCAGTTGTTATTTGTATACTTAATAAAATGTAGCTACCATAAATATCTACTTAAAAATAAGATTCCTCTTGGAACAAATATTATTCTACAACATGACAATTTCTTACCAAATTCAAAATAAATGGTGATAATAGTTGTATTTATTATTCTGTAATTACTTCAAACACTAAAAGTAACAAGGCAAGGTAATATTCAAGGTTTTAATTTGATTGGTATACAAAATCCCTGTAAGGAATTTCATTTTTATAATGACCACCCATTTGAAATTTTGAAATAGTGTTATTATTTAATTTATACTCAAAGTAAATTGCAATACGTTTCGTGACTCTATTCGCTATCAATTTAAGTCTAACATTTATCATTTTTTGCTAAGTTGTTATTCTTGTGTTTACTTGTTTCTGCATTAATAAAATCAGTTATTCAAAAAAAAAACACAATAATGAAATGTATCCTTCTGCCTGTATCATATTTTGCATAATATTCGTCTCGACTTTGTGTTTCACAATGCCCCGTATAGGCAAAGCTTTGTTTATCTAAGGTAACATATATATTGACATAAGAAATGCAACTCAACAACTTCCAGGATAATTTATTTTCATCCAAAATCCAAATCAAACAACGTAAGTTATATTAGGTAGCTATTTAAAAACTAGTTTTTTCAAACACTTCATTTTTACGAATAAAAACATGCAACATGAAATCAAAAACTAAATATTTACTTGCCACAATGAGAAAATTTACCAAACTTTCTTGACCTTTGTAGAAAAAATTAGGCATCATAGTATGTCGACTCGCAGTCGTAGCATATAGTGTACATTATAGTAGTTATCGTCTTAATAAACTACTCTTATTTAAACATTGATGCACATAAATGGGAAAGAGATAAAAAAATACCAGAGTATTCTACTAATCATCATCCTTTAGCCCCAAACAAACATGATAATAACAATTATAAAGTTACAGATTCCATGTAAAGTTTTAGTTTCCAAGTTTATTTGCAGCCTTTTCATGTTTCTGATCTGATGAGTGGTACCTTTTCAAAAAATTTAAATCAAAACAAACAAAATTGTTGCCAATGTACGCACGAAAACCCTTTTCTCAAAATATTTTAAACCAACAAGAAAACGATAAGAGTAATGTAATGTACAATACAGATTCTGTATATTACAGAGTCAAGAAATGGTAAATATTTTACCCAAGCTCAAAATAAATACATTAGCAAATTTGCGTCCCAAATATTTTCTCTGTCTCTCTATCTTTTTTCTTCTTGTGTGTGTTGTTTCGTTATCCTTGTGGAGTACTTCATACATGAAATTATCCCTTCTCTTGCAGGTCTTTGAACCATGAAACAATCATATAATAGCATAAAATGTGTTTGCCTGGCTTACTATAATATTATATTTTATCATCATGTGAGGTAAGAAAAGAATACGTATTATGTACATTAGAATAAAAGCAACAACATCAACAACAGCAACGTTGTTTTCCGCTTACACTCATCTTTTCAAAGACCACTTACAACTATACATTCAATGACTGGAAGCAAAAAGAACAAACTTTTTCTCAAACCGCAAAACGACTATTTCCACTTGAGAAGCAAACTAAACTGTCTTTCTCACTCTTTATCCCTATCATCCATCCAGCATAATATTCTAGAGAAGAAGGGGAAAATGTAAAAACAAACAAACTTTTTTCGTACTTTTTAGTTACTCCAAACTCACAGGTTTTATTTCTTTAAAAAGGATACTTACTTTAAAAGCTGCAGGTTTAGTAAACTTTATTTTAGTATTTTATTTTGCAGATAGGATATATAATAAAAGTGATGTTGTGAGAGAAAGAGAGCATCTTCCCGAGAGATTTAAAGCGAAATATAAATACATTTAATGCATAAAATGAAAAATAAAATGTATATACCTACATAACCTTTTCCATTTATCCACAACAACACCACCATCTCTCTCTACATGTTTTTCCTCTTTTGAGACTCGTTTGATCTTTACATTTAGGTATGTACTTTGGCTTGGAGTCTCCAAGCCTTTAAAGATCTTAAGCGCATAAAGTCGTTTCCAAAATAACCCTTTAGCAAGGAGAAATGCTATTTCATCTTGTTAGGTACAAAAAGGTAAAAAAATAAGGTTCTTTGGATGTTCAACCTTTTTTCCCAAGGATCTGCTGTTTTTCTTGTAAAATGGTGTCATCACATTATACTATTTCCGTATATTACGTATTACACAAACACTAGCATAGACATGTCTCCCTCTGGTTGACATATTACCGTAGTAAAGGGGTTAGATGTTTTTGGGATGACGTTGAAAAATGTTACGGAGCAGAGCAGATCCAGTTTATGCAATCCGGAAAGAACCCGAGCAGCAGCCTTGCATAGTTCATTTCCATTCCTTGCGCTTCTAGTACTCTCCTGCTACTTATTCTCTTGTGCTTTTTTGGGATGGGAACAAGACGTTTTTGTTGGGATGGAAATATATAGGGTAGAGAGAATGTATAGAGATGCTATTATCCCGGAGAAGAGGTAAATGAGCATGGTCAGTCAGTGGAACATGCATAAAAGCTTTCTTTTGCCAACAAACCATTCTTCTCAAACTTTACACACAAGAAGAAGGAATAATGGAATAACGAAACAGATTATCAGAGTAAGGACCTTAAGAGTAATGTAAAAACTTATCCTAATATATTTTCCCCCAAAAATATAGTGTACATGCATTCACATTCACAATGTAGTAGAATCCACTTGAGAGAAGCATACCTATATATGTATATAACAAAGATGATATGATAGATATATTATAATAATGTGTACATAAAATGTGATATTGATCCTCGTGTATCCGCCCTATTTCTAGGCCAACCACATAATATCATCTCTCGCACACCAACAGCACCACCATTCATCCATGTACAGTTCTCCGTGTTGTTTTGTTCTTCGTCTCTACCTCTTCTCTCTCATACAGCTTCCTTTTACGGCAAGATTGCCTTTAAATTCAAACAAAAAATGACACGTATACATGAAAGCACCACATAGGATAATAGCCCTAACTCAGCTTCTGCTTCTCAGAGACTCAACCAATTTCCTATCTATTTTTTATTCCTCTCTTTTCTTGCACGACGTTATTCTTGCAAGAAGAACAGCAGAAAAGTACAAGCACTCACTATTACTATTACGACGCGGCGGCTCACATTATTATTTAGAGTGTTTTTTTTCTTGTTGGACTCACCGAAAAGAATACAACAATACATACAAGTACTCCGGCCTATCTACACACATCAGTCTACGTACAACGTATAGTAAGTTCACCTAAAACAGTAACCACAGACATGGCAAGTTAAGTAATATTCCATGAGAGAAATTGTTTATTCCTTCAGCCAGTTGAGCAGTAGCAGTATCAAACAAAAGAGAAACGAAATCATAAAAAAGGTTTGTTTTTAGAGAGCATCACCACGGGTAAACAGGAAATATCTCCCCTAAAACTGGAAATCTCTTGTTATCCTTCTTGGTTGTTGTTTTTTTTATCCTTTGCCTTCTATTCCATTTAGCTTACAGAAGCTGTTCTACTTTACTTTTTATAGTAATTTACATATTCTAGCATTGGTGCGTGGTAGTGGTGTATTATGGTGATGATACACGAGCATAGTAAATGTCTTGATGAAGATGAGACTGACTGGCTAAAAGCTGTCAGTCAAGTTAGTAAGTAACGTCAGTTGCAAGGGAGAGGAAGAGCATCAGAAGAGAGAGAAAGAACTTTTTTTTATCATAAAAAAGGTTTGTTTTTAGAGAGCATCACCACGGGTAAACAGGAAATATCTCCCCTAAAACTGGAAATCTCTTGTTCTCCTTCTTGGTTGTTGTTTTTTTATCCTTTGCCTTCTATTCCATTTAGCTTACAGAAGCTGTTCTACTTTACGTTTTATAGTAATTTACATAGTCTAGCATTGGTGCGTGGTGGTGGTGTATTATGGTGATGATACACGAGCATAGTAAATGTGTTGATGAAGATGAGACTGACTGGCTAAAAGCTGTCAGTCAAGTTAGTAAGTAACGTCAGTTGCAAGGGAGAGGAAGAGCATCAGAAGAGAGAGAAAGAACTCTTTTTTGAAGAGGTAAAAAAAAAGATTCAAGTAAGTAAATGCGAGTAAGTCAGAGAAGAGACAGGGAAACAGAAAGGATTTTACTTAGAATAGTGACATTAGAAAGACAGGTGTTTATTGGTCATTACACTTTCTCCAGCAGCAGCAGCAGCAGAAGTACTACTGAGTGGAGTAAAAAATACAGTAGCAGTAGCCTTAAGTACGTAGTAATATCGGTACCAATTTGGTACTACCAAACCATCTCTATCACTTCTACTGCATTATAATACACGTTTTTGATATAAATACCACCACGCAATTTTTTTTGAGGGCGAACCATCCATCTTATTGAGAGCTTGAATGAGTTAATATACACAGTACATACTTGTATACTTTTTTTTCCTGCTCAACATACACAGCAAAGCAGTGTATGAGGAAGCAGAACGAAAACATAGCTGATTGAAAGAAAGGAAAGATATTGGATCAGACTGCGTACTTTACATACTGCATACTCCAGCAAAGCAAAAAAAAATTCTCTCATTTTGCTTCGCAATTTGGTTTAGTCTACGTGTTTTTGCTGTTTTCCAAAAGAAAGTCAGGGAAGCATCATTCTGCATGTTGCCATTTTTTACTATCATGATAAATATTATATTTATAGGTTGATGACTAGTGGCACCATTACCCTGTTTGCCTTTTGATGGTTTTACTACTCATACAATAACAATTCCTTTTTTTTACTCAATAGTAAACAGCAAAAGACATCTCTGAATTTTTGGCATTTTCTTCTTTCTCCTCAAGAGGCAAGGACAGTGTGTGTGTGTGTGTGTGTAATTTTTGCAGTGTGGTTTGTGTGCACAATTACTTGGCACAACTCCCAAATGACTTTATAAAACTCGATTTTTCTTGCAGAGAATGTGTGTGTAAATGTGAATGTTTTGTGTGTGCACTTGACAGAAAAGGATTCTGGGTACGGAAGACAGAGATATAGAGAAGCATAAAAGAGGAATTTCTTCACGAGCGCAACGAACGTAAGTTTTATGTTTATTGTTATGTATTTAGGGTAATTTGAGTGTTTCAGTTAGAATTTAAATGGGGAATTTCAATTAGCAACATTAAGAAAGGAACGTGATACGCTTTATGTATCTAATTGATGTAATTTGTGTATAAAATTGAAAAAAAGAAAACATTTTTGCAAAATATCAAAAGGTTTGTGATGATTATTGTTATTATTTGTTATTTGCTAGGAGTTTTTAACGGATAAAACGACATAGAAATTCGAGACGGAATTTCTGCAAATTCAAGGAGTAAAGAAGAAGAGGAGGAAGTAAACTGGACAAAAACTTGCCTTTTTTTCAGCCTTGCAAAAAGTGACAAATATAATGATGAAGCGTGGTAATCTTGTCTTGTTCGCGTCGTCGGTACTGGTATGTTTATGCATTCATGCCAATTCCCAACCACTTTTGTCAGAACATCAGGATTCTCCTTCTCCAGCATTTGTTTCAACGGGAGCAGAAATCGAGTATGAAAATGGCCTGGATCTACTAAGACGCATCACACGTCAGGCTGACCCAGCTAATGGGAATAATAGTAAGTTCTAGTGGATAGCATGTTGAATCTACATTTATTTGAGCGTGTGTGTGTGTGTGTGTGCAGAAAGTAGCATGAGATCTTTGTTTATATGCTGTTAGCAAATTAGAGGTGATGAATGCAGTCTGAACTGAAGAAGCATAGCAAATTTTGCACGCGATGCGTAAATTGTCGTTTTATCTTTGCTTATTGGTAGACTGCTCGGCTCAACTGCATTGCACGTGTATGTATTTATGTGTAGGTATATGCGTTTAGGCCAATCACCGTACATACAAAAATATTATTGATATCAATGCATTTTGTTGTGTATTATGACGGTAAAGTCGTTGGTATTAGCAAAAAAAACACGTCATCATGCAAATCTTGTTTATTTCAGAAATGTGCAAATATAAGAAGGGAGTCTTGGAGTGCTTGTGACCCACAAACTAAATTTCGCACCCGGACTTTTACATTGAAGCGGGGAGACCGCGGCGTATGCGAGGAGCAGAAGACGATAAGAAAGGAATGCAAGGGGAAGAATAAGGAGGGTTAGCACATGATACTTGAATAAACGTGCATTTTATATAATGATAACCTTTACAATTGAAAAATGGCTACATCTAAGTATTGTTTACATCTAAAACTATACTAAAAATGTCTACGTTTGCACAGGTGGCAAGAAAAATAAGGCAAGAGACAACAACAATAACAATCAACAGCCAAAGAACAATCGGGACCGAGACCGTCCTAGGAAGAAGAATAACCACAATAATAACTAAAGTGACCAAATTTTAAACGGCAAGAAGGTTATAAGTACATCGTCATTTTACAGCACAAATGAAAAATATTCTAGTGTAAGCATTTTTAACAGGAGAACAGAAGCGAACGAAAAAATAACATGCATTGCTCACGTTTGATTGATTAGAATTTCTATGAACGGGTCTACTAACAGAGATTATCAGCATGCTGAATGACAAATTGAAATGAAATTTTAATGTAAAGTGAATAGCAATTTAAAACTAATACTTGATGATAAGGGGATGATCATACGTACATATTATGCAGCAGTAATTACGCAGCGTATGACTTTTATGACATAACAAAAATAGTAGGTAAGCGCTGTTAAATCCACAAAATAAAATACCCAATCTTACTCAATAATACAACAAAATTCTAAACAAAAATATATATAAAAAATAGACGAGAATGTAATGGTACTGTTCATTTTTTTATTTCGTAGAAGCACGAATAAAAGGTTTTAGTCTCTAGTTATCTTTTTTAATGCACGGAAGGAAGTATGTAGTAAAAAAGCACTAAATTTAATTGTATATTGTTGCATAATACATATATACATAATATTTGTATGTAGGTATATGTTTGCCTTACAGAAGGAAAAATGGACAAAGTAAATAAACTCTATTATGTTGATGTGCGCTGCGTCCCGAAAATTACCGGGTCTTCAGTATATTTAAAAAAAAAACAACGTCTCCATTGCTCAATAAATGAACTCAGGTCGCTCTCTATCTCAAATATAAAAGAAACATTATCATGAAGGAACGCAGCTGCGTAAAATAT
>JAITYZ010002707.1:0-12464 GCA_027744595.1 Paronellides praefectus
TTTTTTCAAAGGATTTCAAATTTCTTTTTAAAGAAAATCATTTTCCCTTTCAATTTTTTTCTGCAAACTAAATATCGTTTAGGATTACAAGATTACAACACAAAAAAACTATTGTTTACCAAGCAATAAAAGAGGTATAAGGCTACAGGAAAATGAAAAAGTGTGCCGGAGGAACAAACTTGTAGCAATGTTGTTCAAATTTAACATTATATTTAATATAAGATTTAAATTGCAACATTTATCTTGCTTTCGCCATTTTCCACGTCTTTCTTTGCTTCCTCCTCCACTTTTGTTTGTCGTTTGTTTTTGCAGCCTTCCGGCTGTGCCCAGCCTCTAATCCCCAATTCAAGTTGTGTGGGATGCGAAGGCACACAATTGCGCCTTTCACAAGCAGTGATTGGTTGCGAAAGCTCGTCAGCAGAAGAGGAGACCAACAATGCAAGCAAAACCCCTCGACTATTCTTCTTCACTGGCGTTCCTCAAGGACGTTCCTCTCCTACAAAATTATGTATGCATGAAAAACATAATCTCTTTAAGATATTCTTTAACAAAACCTAAAGTAAGACATGTAATCATTGCATAGTCACATAATGTAGTACCTGCGCTGACAGGAATTCATAAAAAACGAAATTCCTCTTTTCAAATTGGACATGTGGCAATATTTTGCTTGCATTTATTTCACTTTCCACGAATACCTTTTTAATGTACTTCATATTACATTTATGCTCATCATCAAAAATGTTGACTAAAACTAAATATAAATAAGATGCAAGGACGGCGATCAAAAAGTTGACTTGACTTACATATGTACATCTCTCTGTACAAACAACTTGACTTGAGAAGCAGCTTTTTTTATGCCTCAGTAAATTCTCTATTGCATGCATTTTATTCGTCATCTGAGCCAACATTAAAACATTTTTGCTCCAGCAGCGAACAGGAACCTACAAGGTCATGGAGAGTGGTTCCAGCAAATTCAAACGCCATATTTCCATATATCACAATATTATAGATTTGCTCGGATAATGTATTTATTATTTGGAGCTTAATGTGAGAAGAATAAATATGGAATGGATTTGATTACATTTATTTTCCTTATTGAGGTTATGATTTATTGAGTCAGCCTCCTTCATTTTTTTTATTTATTTACATCTCTTTTCCAATGACATTTCCCCATATATTTTTGTTTGGTATTTTTAGATTTTCGGATGGAGGATGCAGAGCCAACAGAAATGATGAGACTGAGTGAGATTCCAGAGCAAGTTTACTTGGGAGAGCAACTAACCGTAACATGTAACGTTTCCAATTACTACTTTGCTGGGGGAACCCGGCTGGCCTTGAAGTACCAGAATTCGGATTCACCCACTTTTATCAAAAGTACGTTCTCATTTTAAACACGCACACAAAATCCTCCTCATCCATATAACCGCAACATCATGTTATAAACCTTTATTGTATGTTTATGAGCTTTATTTACACGGATTAGCAAGTTTAATTAATGAGCATGAATTGTTCCAACTTTGAGTAAATATTGACATTCTGCTGGTTCATTACTTCATGATTGACATAGCCGTTCCCAAGAATTTTGAGCTAGCAGACCAGTTTGGCGGGACCACAGTGGAAGCAGTCATTTCAATATCCTCCGTCGGCTTGGAACGAGTGTATTGCTTTGCCCCCATTTGGAATTCCTTTGAATGGGTTAACCAGTCCAGACACATTAATGTCAAAGGTGACCCCTCCACATTGGACATTGAGCATCATCTGAGAGCGCGGATTTAATGTTATGTTTGAAATGGCCATTGAATTTTTTTATAGAGGTCATCTCTGGCGATATCATAATAGCTGTAAGCGTTACCATTTTCTTGACGGCTCTTCTGGTCGCCCTCATGTTTGGAGTACTGTGGATCAAAGTGGGTAAAAAGCATGGACAAATGACTCTGTTGACAACATCGGAAATTGAAGAATTTCGAAGAGGCAGTTTCTCTGATGAGAGCAAACCCATAAAAGAGGCAAACAGCTTTAATGAATTTGCGTATGGAACGACAGCAACCTATGATCCAGTCTACGAGATCAAAAGAGACCGGCTGCTCGTGGGTAAGATTTCTATAAAAAGGCTATAATATATTTTTATTTACATTCAATTCCCTTGCCACCCTCTACAATACTTTTGATGTCGCTGTGTGTTGTTCTTCTCCGCTCTTTATTGTCCTGTCATTCTCTAAAGTAAATGTTTACAAGATGAAAAGGCAATTACATGACTGCGCATATCACTTTTTTCTTGGTTTTTTTTGTTGGAGATTTCACATTTTCCGGTACGTTTTTACTTCCTCTCATTCATGTGCTTTTATTTTATAAAACATATTATATTTGTTTAGATGAAACGGCCATACTTGGACATGGGCATTTTGGCCTAGTTCTCAAAGGACTTGTTCAAGACACACAAAATAAAGTGCGAATCGATGTCGCTGTGAAAACTCTCAAAACAAAAGTGGACGTGGGCTCGCTCAAAGCGCTGCTCTCCGAGCTGAAAATACTTGCGAGCATTGGGAAGCACACGAATGTCGTCAATCTTGTGGGGGCGTGCACCAAAAAAATGGGGAAAGGTAGGATGTTCCCTCTGTGAAAATAAAGCTTGTAAGCTGAAAGTCTTGCATTTGACATACTATCTTTTCATCATCATCTCTTCCATTCATAAAAATAACTGATAATAATAATAATAATACTATCATTATTATTCCCTGTTTGATTTTTCATGGAAAATGTCTGAAAAATGGTTATTATACGCAGTACATTTAGAGTACACACTATAAATACACCAGCAGGCCGGGAAAGATGTTATTACTACAATAATAGCATTATTTTATTAACTGTTTGTTCCTCTAGAGCAAAAGCTACATACCGTATTTCCGCAAATACAGGCCTGGTCCAAATTAGTGGCCTCAAGCCTCTCTTGGTGGCCAAGGCCTTTAAAATTAGTAGGACGAATATAAAAAATATTTTTTTAAAATAAAGGCAGGGGCTTTTATTTGCGGAAATACGGTATATATAAGTTGGGTGTAATGATGTGTATGTATATGAAAATGATGAAGTTGCGAGGTTGATAGAAAGAGCGGATATTGAATTACCTATTCTCATACTTTGTTACTTGTGTCCCCTTTTCTCGCTATATTTTCCATCTCTTCTTCAACACGACACCACCTTACAACATGCACACAACAACAGGAGAAGTGTTCGTGGCCGTTGAATATTGTGCTAATGGCAATTTGCAAAACTTTCTCCGTCGACACCGACAAGCCTTTAGAAATCAATTGGAGAATGACGTCTTAGTAATAGAAACGCCCATAAGGTAAACAGTTTCACTTTTACTATATTAATAAAGCGTTGTTGTTGTATTGACAAAATGAAAAGGCAATTTATAGGCATGTCGAGTGTGTGTGTAGGTTGAAACTTTTTACGATGACATTGCTAAATTTGATATATGTACATACTTTTTTAATTGAAAGTGCTGGAAGCGTAATTAATTACTATTATTGAGGCGCCTACACACACATACACGCGTAGTGGTGATGACACAATCTCATATTTCGTCGCGAAAGATGGTTGCAGTAATTTTGCGTATAATTTATTTCCAGGAAGCTGTCAACATCCAGCGAGTGCATCATGACAATAGATTTGATCCGATGGGCGTATGAAACTGCAAAGGGAATGGAGTTCCTGGGTAGCAAAAAGGCATGCAATTAGAAAGCAATTTATTTTTGTCAATTAGAAAGAAAAAAAACAAAGTGTGTAGTATATAGTATTTATTTTTTTAGGGAAATGATTAGTGAAAGTGATGAGCTTATACAAAATTACATTGACAGGTCATTCACGGGGATCTGGCAACAAGGAACATTCTTTTGACTCAAGATCATGTCGCCAAAGTGTCGGATTTTGGTCTCTCGAGACAACTTGTCGACTACTACTATGTTCAGACGGAAACGGTAAAACGCAATTTATCTGTTTGTAAAACATGTGCAAATAATAACAATAATAATTGAGAATGACTCCCTTTCTCATATTGATTTACATTTTATTTACTTGGGTTGTATAGGGACCAATGCCCTGTCGGGTTGTAGCTGGAGTGCCGAGTTTGTGGAAACATTGGCTGCAGGGCATCGACTAGGCAAACCAAACTTTGCCACTTCCGAAATGTAAAACTGATTGTTGCGAAATGATAGCAATATAAAATGCACATGGAAATAGTCGGAATAAATGCATGTTTTTTTCTTCAAAATAGGTATGATTTAATGGCAGAATGCTGGAAACTTGATCCCAGCATCAGGCCATCCTTCTTTGCCATTAAAATGTTTTTCGAGGACATTCTTACGCAATGCACAAGTCAGGTAAACAAAACATGTTCCAAACTGAATAAGTCGTATGAAATATTATTATTATGACGATTATATTTATATTTATTTATATTTATAGGACTACGTTCAAATTAATTGTAGCGGGGTTATCGGAATGGACGATGATTACCACAACTTACCTTTACTCCAAAGCCCCCGAACAATAATCGAAGAGGAAGGAGAAGACGATGTCTTTGAATAAAAAAATAAAGAACATTTTTCATTATTATTTGTTGTTATCCAAAATAACAACTAATTAATAATTAGTAATTATCAATAAAATAGTATTACGTAATCTCTGAACATAAGGCGGCATGAAAGTTTTAATATTTTGATAAGAAATTGAAGGCACGAAATATATATTATAGTATGGAATAGTGATATAAATATATATGTCTGTTATATTGTGTAAACTTGGAAAATGTGTGCAAATATTAATAAAAATGTTACATTTTTTGCTTTTGAAAATAGTATAAACCTTGTCTCAATTATGCTAGGAAAAATTACCTATATTTATGCTACGTCGGTTTGTGCATTTGTTTTTTAATTATTGGATTCCAATTACTTCAAAATTCCAACGGTTATAATTTCCTTTGTTACAAACATGAAATGCAAAATGGAAAGGCTCGCTTCTTCTTTTATCCTCCTTTCCTTCACAACTTTTTTTCAACAATAGTACGCATAATTACACCTTTTTCTTTACCTTTTGTAATATAACACCACCAAAAAATAACAACATTACTTTCAGCTCAGCAAAAAAAAATATTTTGGGATGGAGTGTTGTTTGTGTTCCAAAACAACAATGAAACCTGCTAAACAAGTAATGATTTATTACTCATATCATCATCATGATCATTAAGGTATCATAGCTTCAACAAAAATTGCCCTTTGTAAAAAAATGAATACAAAAAATGTGTTTTTTTTGCTTTACCCAAAAGTCATCACTGTCATCAGCTAATATTAAGTTACAAAAGCGGTATGTCTACATTATTCTTTAAGGCATACATACGTCCATCATAAATAAGAAAATGGTATGTCGACCAAATATACATGCAAATATGAATTAAACTCTTTTTAGTGAAGCTAAAGAGTAAATTGGAAAATATTATTATATTATATTTTATGGTGTACACCTGTGGTGCACATTCCCAATAATTCACCATGTCAAAATTGTATACGTATTATGCATTTTACGTTTTTATAGTAGAAAAATGCAAGGGGAAAAGTTGTACCATCAAGATTTTTCGTTTGGAGTTTAGTAATAGGCGACATAAGTAGCACAGGAGGACACGGGCAGCAGCGCATTTATATATATATATATTAGTAAATCATATACTGTATATGGAATAAGACTTCTTGGCTGAGATTTATATTTTTGCATGGGAATTGTGATCTTGAACAGGTATTATAAATAGTAAATAATACTGACCACAGCAGTAGCAGGAAAACCAGCTACGGTTTACCTTTAAATTAGCGTCTTTTTTACACACACACACACAAACCACAGTACATGTGCGATACATTTACCTATGCAATAACATTGTACACCAGACCAAATAGCATGTTTATTATATTGTATGCTTTTTCATCATAATATAATGGCTTATATATGGAGTCGCCAGCCAAAATAATAATAGTTATATGAAGAAAAAAGCAACAACAACTTGCCAGGTGCCCTCATTTCCACTCTAGTCGCTGGTCTTGTTGGTTGATTGGGCGTCTTGTAAAACCAACTCAAAATATAAGCACGCATGCATGGCTACAAAGAAAGTGTAAATGCAAGTGAGTGAGAGTGAGTAAAAGGGTTACTTTTGTTTAGCAGTGCGCTTAAGAAAGTGGTGGAGCATGGCAGCAGCAGCAGCAACATTCCATTTCCTTTTTCGCGTGACTCTCTTAAAATAAGCTGGTGTTCTTGATTCTTGGAAGCAAAGCTGACGAAAGGTGGTCATTTATTGCACAACTCTCTTAACTTTCTCTCCACTACTCCTGCCATCCATCATGATATCAGTGGGAGACGCTAGAGATTGCCTTAGCCTAGTTGTACGGTGACGTTTCCACGCTTCAATAATGCAAGTGCAAAACTTAATGGAGTGAATCATGTGAGGAGAGAGAACCAAGGATTTGTCCTGCATACTTTGCATACCTGCGTCTATGCAAGGTTACAATTCAGAAACAAGTCTTTTCCTACACACAAAAAAAATAATACTTTCTTTGGCGTCTGGGATCGCTAAAATTCCAGAAACCATTTATTCGGGTGAAGGTTTCCAAAGGTATGCACGAGTCCCTTGAAAGCTAAAAACACAAGTTTTTGTGATTGTGAATCCCAAGATGTGAAGTTCAGTAGTGGATAAGGATCCAACCGAGTGATATATCTCTCCGAGTCTCACATTTGTTTTCCAAAGCAAAAAAAGTTGTGTTGGTTGTGCATACAAAGTGTGGTAACAGTGAATATTAGTGCAAAAATAAAATAAGATGGTTGAATAATGAGAATACAAAGTTTTTTGATTGATAAAAAATGATTCAAGTGTCCGAGTATGGATAGTTTTCTCATTCCAATTTTTTTGTCGCTTTTCGTTCTCAATTATTTTTGTGTGGATACAAAAATAAAAAGTTCTACCTGAGTCTGTCATCAGAGTGTAAGTGTTTGTAAACCGGCTAAATGCTGACAACGGGTAAGATACCAATTAGTTCTACAATAATTAATTCACAATAATTGGGGTTCTCACTTTCCTGGAATTAAACTGCACAACATCATTAATAGCTTGTTTGAGTGTCTCGTTTTAGCCAAGAGTTTTTAAATGTGATTTGAGCAGGTACACATGAAGGCAGCGTCCTCAGAATGGTATGGCACCACAACACGCCTTCCAGTTCTCCATCAATCTACCTCATCATCCTCTTCACTAAGCAGACATCAGCAATGGTTGTCTAACGGTGATTCGTCTTCCTCGTCCCGATATGTGGCACCCTCACTCGGTGCCAACCATCTCCGGATACTCATTTTCCTCTTCCACTGGGAGCACTGGTAATAACACGACTGCAACTAGTAGCAGTTCCCCGACACAGCCGCCCCACTACCCCAATCTTCACCATCCTCTCAACAAAATCATCAACTTCCCGCGAAGACAATTATCCAAGATTAACACCCCCACAATCACAACTCAGTCATCCACTTCCTTCTCAAAGTCGTATAGTCGAAGCAGTCGAAGTCGCAGCAACAGCACTGAGCCAACAGTCGACTCGACCTCTCAATACACCACTTCAGAAGCTACCCAGAGCAGCAGTCAAACTGGAGATACCAGCAATCAAACCAGAGAAAGCAGCAGTCGAGACAGAGAAAGTAGCAGTCGAGACAGAGAAAGTAGCAGTCGAACTAGAGAAAGTAGCAGCCGAACCAGAGAAAGTAGCAGACCTCCATATTCATTTGGTTCGTCGGATGCCAGCAAGTTTAAGAGTAGCCTTTCTTCCCAGCAAAGCACAAGTAGCAATAAAGGTGGACTATTTCCGGGGAGCAGCAGTGGAGGTGGCCGCGGCTCATTCTCACGTGGCAGCAGTAAAGTATCTTCAGTTCCTTCTATCACTTTTCCACCAGTTATCTCAGAGTCAGAAGTCTCCGAAACTGACGTTGCTTTCACTGAAGAAGAAGAAGAGGAGGAGGAGGAGGGGGACGACGAAGAAGAGACTGGTTACGATAATACACCGCAGGAGGCAACTGATGAGGCGTCAGGAACTGAAGAGGAGGACCCAATTTACCAGTCATTTAAACAATCCCTGAGAATGTTAAGAGTTCCGAAGAATCGACGAACCTCAACATTTGGATCTACATCCCCCGCAATTTCCCTACCGAAACTGACGTTGCTTTCACTGAAGAAGAAGAAGAGGAGGAGGAGGGGGACGACGAAGAAGAGACTGGTTACGATAATACACCGCAGGAGGCAACTGATGAGGCGTCAGGAACTGAAGAGGAGGACCCAATTTATCAGTCATTTAAACAATCCCTGAGAATGTTAAGAGTTCCGGAGAATCGTCGAACCTCAACATTTGGATCTACATCCCCCGCAATTTCCCTTGGAAGTGTGATAACAGAGGTAGATGAGGATGAGGAAGATGTTCCTCCAGATTCGGTGGATGATGAAGCAACGAGTTATACAGAAGAAGATGAAGAGGAGGAGGAGGAAGTGAGTTCTTCTATTGGTTATCGTCATCATCAAGTTCCATTTCTCCGTTCTAGGAGTAGGAGTGTGCCAAAAACCCCAGTGAAAGTGCGAGTGAAAGTGGAGAAAGCAATGCCTCAAACTTATTTTGATGACAGGGTGAGAGTGACACTGCAAGTGGAGGAGGAGACGGAGGTGAGTGAAATGAGTGACTTTGATGAAGTAGATGGTGAGGAGGAGGAGGAGGAAGAAGAAGGAGAAGAAGAGGAGAACAGTGTCACCGAATCGGAGGCGACATCCGCCAGCACAGCAGAGACTGTACGATACCTGAGCAGGACGACGGACGGAAATGAGACGGCGGACCAAGAAAGAACGGGAGGGGAAAGCTACGGTGACAGTAGTGAAGAAAGTGGGCAAAGTGGTAGTGAGATTCCCTCTGAAACCGAGGAAGAGGAAGTTGTAGAATCCTCCTCTGTTGATAAGACTGAATATGCACCCCGACGGACTCCTTTATTTCCACCAATAAATGGTAGTACCAATGTGTTTCCGGTTAGAAACATTTCTGCAGGATTTGGACCAATCAGTATGCCAAGTCACCGGCCCCCCACTAACATGGCAATCCGGAATATACTGCGGGAATGGAGTGCTGGGAGTAGTAGCGACACTCAAACCCAAAGTGCTAAAAAGTCTGAAACATCTGTGGATTCAACAGAAAACGAGGTTTCCGCTTCCACAAATTCTGGAGCTACCTCCTCCGTCACAGGGGAAGCTACCGCCAGTTCTGGGGCAACAACATCTTCCAACTCTGAAATTTCATCAAGAAGTCAATCCGCCCGAAGTAGTTTAATCGGGAGAGCTTCCGCCATCCACAAAATGTACTCTGTGGGTGGAAAGGTACGCAGTCTTTCAGCACGAAGGTCACTTGCACAACAGCAAAGTCGCCAGATTCCATCTCCACTAGTCGCCTCCCAAAACTTTGGCCACACAGCTATCCGTCAGTTGTCGACGGACAGTGCGTCTCCTTCCATCACCAGCAAAACATCCGGATCTGGATCCAGTGAAACTAGCGGATCTAAACATTTTCTTCCTGACGCTCACCTGGGACTACCAAATGCACTGCCCCCATCCCGCAGCATATCTGCCTCATCGAAAAAACAAAGAAGTCAATTTTCCGCTGCCCTCCGTCAACTTTCTCTGGGAAACCTTCAAGCAATGAATCCTGCCTTCCCAAAGTCGGCTGCAGCAAATCTCCTCGAGAGATCCTTAAAAGGGGAATCATTTCCTCCAATCACGCCACCATCTCCATCCTCCTCTTCCTCCATGTCATCACCAAAGCCTCGACCTCTTCTTCGCAATATGACGTATACCGTGTGCAGTCATTCCACAGAACAAAGTGACGATACCGGCTCCTCAAATAATAACTTACCCGGCATCCCTACCCCTGTCCCAATCCAAAGTACTGATCACATTTCCATGCGGCAACTGATGATGAGAGAGAAAACTACCTCGGAATCCAGCAGTGGGAGTCAGCACTCCCTTAACGATATTTTATTCCCTACAAACCTTGTCAAATCAGAAGCCGAAGACAAGAAAGAGCCACCAGCAAGCAAGCCAACGCAAGTGAGTTTTGCAAAAACCGTGATAGAACACAGTCTTTCATCATCGCATACCATCGAGTCCGTCTCCAGTGAACATGCCGGCTCTGCTCAGCCAAGTGACTCTGCTGAGGAGTCATCATCCGAATCCTATATCAATTGTCGCATCACTGGTCGCCGTATGAAAAGGTTGACAGAAGAGCAGGAAGTGGAACTACTCAATAAGGATTACTTAACCTTCAACGAGTTGAATCTGGAAAGTGGTGATGAGGCGGACACGAGTAAAGAACGCCTCCGACATTTTGCCCTTGACACGATCCGGAAGCAAATGGAAATGGAACGAAAGCGACTGGAGAGCACAGAGCAGGAGGATCCAGTGTTCAGTGACGACTACGACTTTAGCGACGAAGAGGGATCCGGATCATCAGAAGACAGTAGCGAAGATGAGGAATCTGTTAAGGATGGTCCCAAGCCACGGGATGTGGAAGTAGTCAGTCATATTCCTGTGGCAGCATCCGCTGATGCGCTTTTGGCAGCGGAAGGAAATGCTGCTAAACCTGGTGAACACGGGGCTTCCTCAACAGAGCAAATAGCCGTACCTGAAAAAGAGACGGGAGAGTCTCTAGACGTCCCTAATCCAATCAATAGGTCAGATGACGGGTTAGAGTTGGGATCATGGAAGGACGAAATTAAAAATACTTTGGAGAATGGTGAACAACCTGCACACGAAGATGATGACAATCTTTCAATGCTTGCGACACGCCTAAACTCTGCAGAATCTGGATACCGAGCCATGCCTCCATCCCGCGCAGGAACCACCCGGGAAAATTCCCTGGACCCTGAAGAACTGGAAAAGGAAAAAGAGCGTATTTTGCAGGAATGGAAGGATGCTGGAAACACAGGTGCGCCTCCAGCCATAACCACATCCGTCAACTCCACCTCCTCCACGATGATGTTGGGAGGAGAGATCATCACAATCAACTACTCCAGACCCAACACAGCATCGGATACCGGTGGTAATACATTAATTAAAGGTGGGATTGACCTCACTCAAGAGTTGCCGGGAGAAGAGAAAAAGATTGCTGCAGTGTGGGAGGAATTTAACCGGGATGAAAGGGAGGGCGGCGCAATGGCAGACTACGAGTTTTCCTCGTTATTGGACGAAATGATTATGGATATAAATGCGTACAAACCTCAGCTGTCCACTGGAGGCCTAGTTTCAAACAGTAACAATAACAGTCAGTCGCAATCCCTGCAAGTGACATCAACGCAGGTAAACATACCTAAAAACATGCTCATATATCAAAATAGACTAAGGAAAAGGGCTAAAAAAAGAACAGCAACTTAAAAGCATCATGTTTATTATTATATTTCTTTGTACGTACACGCCGAATGACCCATATTTCACTCTACATTATTATTATTATTATTATTATTATGAGGAGGTTTCTTGTTGTAAGGAAGAAGAAAGTTTTTGAAAGACTCACTTTTCCAGGTCACACGCTCACGCTACGCTACCAGGACTTTAGTGTGTGTAGGTATATTTGTTCCTCCAGCCACTCACTTTTCACTTTTATTTTTTATATACGCTTTTTACAGTGACCACGAATTACACACTTTCCCCGCTTGTTTCATTAGCTTTTTCATTTGTGTTCACGCCATCTCTCTTGCCCTCTTCTCCTCACACTTCCCCTCCTTCTCTCCTCTGCATAATAAAAAGGAAAAAGAAAACAGGTTTTTTCCTCTTCTTTTTTTACATGCAATCCGTCAATATTTGTGCATATAAAAACATATGTACATGTATGTATGTATATGTAAAAGTGTGACTCGTCATCGTCCCGGGTGTACAGTGTAATGTGCAGCGTTTCCGGCCAATTTTCTCTCCTTTTATGACCTATCATTTTACTTTTCTCTGCTTATATTATTGCATATCATTTAGAACAACAAGCATGCTCACTTGTACTACTGCGAAACTCTTGTGCTAAATCTAAAAATCCAAAAAAGTTTTACAGACTTTTGCAAGTAGTAACACAACCAGAACTACTACTGCTCTGCCCCATAAAAAAATGCTTACAAGTTTTGTGTACCTTTTTAAGTATGTAAATACATAATATAAACCTTTCCTTCCGTTTCAATAAGAATTACTAAACTACAAACATCATTTTATGCGGAATACCCAGGAATACCTGGATTATGAGTAATAACATATTATATGGCTTGAGAACAGATTTAGTACACCGACTCTTATTCTTGTGTACTTAATCCAAAATTTCCCATATGAATTACAGGTTGATTGACAAAAAAAGCGAGACATGTCATCATTGTATATTTTT
>JAITYZ010002708.1:0-15487 GCA_027744595.1 Paronellides praefectus
CATATATCTATTTTTATACTTATAATCAAGCAGTGGAAAGAGGAGATCACGTAGAAATAAATATTTCACAAGTTAACTTAAAAGTTTGTGAGTATAAAGCGAAAAAGCATCCAATCACCTCCTCCTCCTCCTACTTCTTCTTCCTCTTGTCCTCCTCCCTTTCCAACAACGCGAGAGCATGTTCTCTCTGTTTGCCTTGATGCAATTCCTCTCTCATTTTGAACTCGTTGAAAATGTGAAAATGCATGATGGGAAATTCGGAATGATCATCATGATCCCTGAGTTTCCTTTTGCTTTTCTAGTTTATGTACATTTTCATCACATGCTGTATGTATTTATATTCTGTCTATAAATATATATTTCACATTTAACTTTTTACCGGATTACTGGATCACACGGTCCAAGGAAATAATATAGGAATGTGTCTACGTCTACATAAAACACGAGTTTCAAAAATTCATACACCACTTTTTGCATTAATTTGTCTACAAATGTCTACTAAAAATACTCTTTCTAACTATTTTTAATGAAATAAACAGTATAAATGTATAAATGTTTCAAAGACAAACTTTGTTTTTTATTCTGCAAATGCAAAAGAGTTTCTTTTGTTCCTTTCCCAAGTATTTTTGGTTAAGAGCAATCACCTGGCGTGTCGTATTCTTTTTCCATAAAAATTTGTACGTTGCATTTTGTGTAGTTCATCAAACTAAACTAAAATATAAAAATAGGAGCAGCATCAGTTATGTTTTTTGTGAGAATGTTGATGTAGAGCTGTACTTAACTTATAGCCCAATGTATTTCGTTTTGTTTTTTCTTTGCCTTATTTAAAACTTTACAATGAAAATTGTTTGTTTTTGAAGAAATTATTTATTTTTTCTTTGCCTTATTTAAAACTTTACAATGAAAATTGTTTGTTTTTCAAGAAATTATTTATTTCTTATGCACGACACGGTTTTTTGAGCATTTGATGCATGTACGTAACATATAGTGCATAGACTGTGTGTATGCATAATATAATATGTACCTATATATATACTCGCATGTCCAACTAAACTTGCAAAGAATGCTTGGGCGATCTTGGAGAATTACAAGTAAAATTCTTTTTTTTGGTGAGAAGAAGTCGAGAAAAATGAGGAAATAAATATCTTTGTGCCTGTGCGTGCCTGTCAGCTCTCCCAGCAGCTGTGCAAAAAAAATTCTGCTCTCATTTTTCTTTCTGTTTCACGCCATGTCATGTAATGACACTCTGTTTCTCGGCACTTTCTGTACAAGTAGCTATATGTGTGCATTGTATCATATGCTGCCTAATAACACCACGACGAACAAATATTCATAACATGTCTACAATATAAAATATCACAACTGAAGAGTATAAACACGTTTGTTTCTTGCTCTGCATTTTTTACATGCAATGTGTCCGCAATGACTGGAACTTTTGAATACTTTTTATTTTTAAATAAAATACAACTAATAATAATAATCACAAGAGTTTTGTGTATGCATAACATTATTTATACCTAACTAAATAGTACGAACAATGAACAAACAAAACAGCACAGCACAAGAGCAAAAAAGGAGACATTTTTAATAATAGCATTTATATTATCACGTGCAACCCCTTGTGCAACTTTTTTTTCCTGAGAGCGAGAGAGAAGCAAAGCAGCAGCCCACCACTCACTGTGAGAGTAATCTGACCGATGATCTGATTACAAGTAGACAAGGGTTGATTAGATGATGATAGGTTTTAAAAAACTTTTTTTTCCTTTCTTCCAATTATGATTTCCCTTATAAGTCTGCTCTGTACTTTACATGCAGACAGAGCCTCTCCAGAGAGCAAATGGTAGCATTTAATTTTGACCAAAGACAAAGAACTGTACAATTATTGCTATTTGCAAAAGAAGTGTAGTAGTGTTTATTTGAGCTTGCGCATTCATTCACCAGTAATTTTTTTTGCCATGGTCTCAACAACAACAACAATAAAAGTACAATGGAAATCAGAAATCACTTTAGCATGCCCACTCGTGTATTTCGTCTATTACCTGCATCCGTTTTCCTTTCTTTTTTTGCACGAAAAGAATAATATGCAATTATTATTATTTTCAATTGACCTTTTTTATATTTAATTGTTATATGAAAAAGCAGCAGAAGCTGTTTGCTGTTACTTTCTGTTTTTTTCTCCTGCTGAATGTGAGTAAACACATTAAGACGGGTTTGAAGCTATTAGATGTGTAATTAGCAGGGATGGAGGCAATAATTGCACAGTAAAGTTACGCCCATATTTCAGGTCATGCACTCGTATTTCTGCGAAATTTTATGTAAATACCGAGATAAAATATATGGTTTATGTATAAAAAAAGTTAATTGTTTTTTATATCATCTGTTGGCAAAATGGAATAAATTCCCTTGTGACTCGTGATCATTTTAAAAGGATTTAAAAAAAAAGGATGATAGTATCTACACATATATATTATAATTCTTATTACTGACGTCATTACATTTTCATTAGAGTTAAAGTATTGATTTTTTGGCTCAGGAGAGTGGTTTGCGACTGCTATGCTTGTCTAAAAAACAGGATATGATCATTAGGAAAAAGGACGATGATAAAGGAAATGATTTTATTGTTAAAATAATGCATCGTGTGCAGCATCATGATCATCATTATTATTATTATGCATGAATGTCGATCGTGTTGGGACTCTTCATCATCATCAAGAATATCACTCATCCTTCTCATCATCATCATCCTGAATGATGTAATAAAATGAGACTCAGTGGATTCTTAATGGGATGTCTCACACTTGAATATAATAGGTTCCACTTGAAAGAACTTGAAAATCTCCCCGATACCAGCAACATCATCCACTGCCTCAAATTCACATCACATTTCTGACATTACACTCTGCTCTAACGCCAACATATAAAACACCACCACCAAAAGTTTTCATTCAAAAATCCTTTGTGTCCCTTTCTAAAGCTTTGCTTAAAAAACACTTCTTCACGATTGCAATGAATATAACACAAGTTTGCTATCCCACAGTACCTAATCTAGATCATTCTTGTAGTGTCAATGTACACAAAAAAGGGTGTAAGGCGGATAAGTATTACATTAGTAGCCCTTCCTTTACACTGAAATATTTAGTGAGAAAGTACACCACGTCAACTTAACCACCAGCTACTCTCTCACTTGCTTCCTATTATTCTCATTATAATTAGAAAGTGTGAGGGCGATGACTATTTATTCAAGTGCCATACACTTTTAGTAGTTCCCTTTTCTTTAGTTTCCTTCTTTGGATAAATAGCACAAGTTTTTGTGTTGTTGGGAAAAGAGTGGAATGAAAGTGAATGAATGAATGAAAAGCAAAATGAATGGATGTAAAGTATGTAGAGAGAAAAGTATGATGATATCGATATAGGTGGCCGTATTTTCATACAATATTTTAATGGAAATTAAATTAGAATTACATGTGTTGGCCGCGCTCTTATAGACATGTGCATGTATATTATATGGGTTGTCTGTTTGAAGGAAAATTAGTTAATGTTTGTGAGTAGCCAGACGAATTCTGATGATTTTCATTCATAAACGAAAATAATATAATGATGGCCAAGTGGTCTTCTTTGGTAATAATCAGATTCATCCTCTTCTCTCTGCGTTAGTTTTGTGACTTGGTTTCAATGACACACTTGAAATGAAATGAAAATCCTTCTCCAGTGTGTGTGGTGGTGGGTGGGATATATATATTACGCAGCATGAACTATATAGAAACCTCAAAGGTTATACCATGCATGCGTTTGTTTGAGTCTATTCATGAATGAGTTTTTGTTAAAAGCTTTGTGTGCTTGAGAAGATCCCATCACCTCTCCAACTTTCCTTCGTCATCATTCAGTCATGCAAACACAAAGGATCCGCAATGAAAATTTGCAGGTCTACAGTAATATGTTTGTATGTATATGTATAATAGTTGTACTTTATAAACTTTATAATGTGGTGAACTATGTATTTTGATTCATCCATCTGTGTAGAAATTACACTTGAAATGGCACTATGGTGGTAGTAATAAGCTCTAAAACCCCATTCCGCCTAATTTGTGCTAAATGTTTTATCCTTCACTCTTCTCTGTGAAACACTTTGTACCCTATAGACCAGCAGTACTTTTATACAATGCAGCATAATATTATTTTGTATGAGTAAACAAGAACATCAAACTTGAATACAAAGACTATATAATATACTATTATACTACCAACCCAATCAGTAGTTTTGTAGTCGTCCTAAATCTGATTCATTTTATTCTGCCATGCCAAGCACAGCCACACAGAGAAAATGAGAAGAGAAGATTGGTGTTGTGATAAGGAAAATGAAAATAAACTTTTTGTGAGAGAAACTATATAGTATTATTTCACAATAATTTTTAGACAGCTACATAATATATACGGCTCCCAACACATAAAATTTGGATTGACATCACATCATCAAAGACAGACACATACCCAAAATTAAACGTGCCACACACACAACAACAACAACCCAAAAACATCATATCACAGAATTTTGCCACAAGCAAATATATATGCACCTACATAAATATAGCGGTAGTAGTACCATTTAACATGGTGTATGGTCTCTTGTTGTGTGTGTTTATGCATAAAATATTATGTGCTCTCTTTTCTGTAAACAATACAAAAGATTGTTTTTTAAAAGCAAAAAGATAATAATAATGGGGAATGAATCATTATTGTTGGCACATTAGAACTATTATTATTTGCATGAAAAGCGTCACTTGCCAAAGCTTGTTTGATGGAATGATTACAATCACTTGATTGTATTATTATTATTGTGATAGCACGGCCCGATTGCGATACTACTACTGCAAAGCAAACCCATTACACCTTATTACACCACTATTATCATATTTTTTTATAGTTGGGAGGAGGTGCGGCAGGAGCCAAAACGGTTGTTTGTTGCTGCTGCTGCTTCTGTTGTTGATATAGTTGGTAAACAATAGTCATAGCAGAGCAGCAACATTGTCTACATGCATTGTGTATAAGGAGCAGCATAAGGAGAAACAATGGAGCTAATTATTGCAGAAACCGGATCTTGGTCATAGAAGGATAATATTAAAGATTTTGATTGAATTCATGCAGTTCAACTACCACTATTACAATAGTGGTGGTAGAATAGGTATGTTTGTTGAATAGCATCACGCATGCAGGATTGGTTGGAGGAGAGTCATATTATTTTCTTTGTTATATGATCACCATCATTATTATGTTTATGAGAAAGCTGATATGGAGGAGAACAGGGAAAAGAGCTTATATATATAGGCATACAAGTGTAATAGATTGATCCGTAGATGAAGATTTTGATTTTGATCCTGATTGACTCATTGTTATTATTATGAGCGTAAAACAAGCATGTCTCGCGATACTCCAATCCCAGTGGCATAACAAAAAACAATGAGCAGCAAAACAACTAGACATCATCAATAATAACAAGAAGAGAATGATGATGATGATGATCATCATCATGATTATCGTTGTTATTATTATTGCTCAGGAGTTGCTGATTCTCCCCAATTATATATCCACGCTCGTGCATTCGATGGGACATTGTGGGCAATGTAAGATTTACTTGAAAGTAAGTCTTGTCGATTAGCTACAAACAGCTTATTGAGTAAACAACTTTTTTCTCAAAATTTCGAACATATATTCCTGAACCAACAAATCTGTGGTAACATTAAAGTGGATATGAAGTAAACAAATTAAATGTGGCGTTTGAATCTCGCTCAAAATTATTTGCACAATAGTATATTTTATACTATGATTATTGTGCTCTTGATTTTGACTTCTATCGTTCCATCCGACAACAAGCAAATTTATGATTGCCACTCCAGTTTTTCTTGAATCTCAACTTTTCTAGACCAACTGCATTGACTCAACATGATCCCGATTCTCTACATTTTTTGGGGATAGCTTTTTTTCCTCAGCAGCAGGTTTAAAAATACAAATATTGGTAATTTATTTGTTCCATTGATGACATGAGGCTTGTGCCCCTTTTGACAAGTTGACATGATCTCACATGATACATACATACATATGATAATGTATAGTAGAATTCCATATCAAAGATTATTTATGACGACAACCTAAAAAAGCCTTTTAACATGCAACAAATAACGAAAATGTTTGGTTGAAAAGAGAAATCGAGAGAGAGAGATGAACCAGAAGCGGATAAACCAGATTGCTGCTTTTTATCATGTATTTACGGAAATGATCCAAACATTTGATTTGTTAACTAACAGTGTTTTTTTCACACACCATAATAATTACTATTTCCTGTTGGCTTTTTTTACAAACTAATTCACTCATTCGTCAAATTAACAAAAACCACTGAGATGAACGAGAAACGTGTGGTTTTTGTAGGAATAATTATCTGCTCTGCACCTTATTAAAGTAAAAAAAATATCATCATCCATTTCAAATGCCACCGACATAACACCATATTCATTTGTACATTATATACAGAATTTTCGTTTCCTTTTTTTAAAAAAAAGTTTTGCATTTCTTTTTCTCTGTGAAAGATGTGGGAACGTATTTTTTCTACTTTTTTTCAAAAGAAAAGTTATTACATAAACGTCTCACTCCATTTTCCCCAAATAAATTGTGAACAAGGAAGAGGGAAGTAAAAATGAACAAACTTCCTTTGTCATAACTTTGCTCGCAAATTGTGGTATATTGCTATTAGGCAAAAAACTTACTAACTAGCTAGCTAGTGAACCCACCAACACAACCCTGCCGTATGCAGTAGTGAACCAACAACCAAAAACAAGGCGAAGAAGCAGAATAAGAAGAACCACTTGAAAAGTTATCACTAGTCTGTTCCCTTCTTCTTCTTTTTTCCTCCTTTTCTTGAATAAAGTAAAGTTGAGTGAATCGCTAAAAGTAATTTCACTTGAGCTAACCAAAAACTCTTGGAAAACTCATATTGCATACTACACCTCCAATTTTAATACATCAGAAATAACTTTGTTGTTTTGTGTAAAAAAGGAAAAAGAGGAGAAGAAGAACAAGAGAAGAAGAGAGGAGGGAAGGAGGAGTTGTAGAATGGGTTGTTTAACGAACCATGAAACCAAAAATTATTCATGGTGCATCTATGTGTGTATGTGTGTATCTATAATATCCTCATTTTATATACCTATCTAGGTACTTTTCCTCATGGTTATATTTTATAATATTAAATAGTATATTATTGTTTCATTACGCGGCACGACAAGAAAAGAAGAAGACAAAAAAAAATCTGCAGAAGCTTGTACAATTCAACAGTCAACAAAGAGTGCAAGGGAATATTAGTATATAAAACAGAGTTAGTATATATTTTCATGTGTACTTCTTGAATGAATAGCATTAGAAAATCACCAGCTTATGTATATTCATTGTAATGGTGAGATTAGTAAACACAATGGAAACACTCATGATGGTCCAAAGAAAAAGAGGACGGGGCTGGAAGTGGCAAAAAGTAATAATAATGAAATTTTTTTTTGTTCTTTTGCTCGAAATTTGGGAAATTTTTGGACAACAAAAACAATAATTTTGCAATGTAAAAACATTTTCCACTTTTTTAAATTTTAACAATTTTACACTACTCTCTGACGCAGGGATAGGAATTAACTTTTGTGTTGTGTTTTAATGAAGTTTTCTAGGAGGGCTCATATGAAACCACCCTGCCTTCCGCTTGATTACTTTTTAGGCAATGCATAGTATGCATGCATACCTACATACATAGATACATACAGAATCATTTCTGTATATGTCGTAGGCTACGAATATGAGACTCAAAAGTAAAGTCAGTTTTCGTAATACTCTTTTAAATAAGTTGAGTAGTATTTTTTCAAAGTAAAGCAAAAAAAAAATTAGAAAAAAATTCATTGCCAAAAGCAAGCAATAAGTTTTGGGGAAAAGCATAATGCATATCAACCAAGTGCACAGACTGAATAGAGTACCAGCAGCAGTAATCACTCATCACCACCAACCACCTCAACTTTTTTTTAAAGAAATAAACGACTTGATGATGAACTACATAATAATGTTATATATATTAAATACATTGTATGATGTGGCTTAACATGATTCTTTTGAATACATTATTATTATTACCACACTTTTTTCTCTATCTGCTTGCAATATGCCTGTTTCTGTGTTTCTCCCCCGGTATTTTGACCATCATCATACCACACATCACATCACCACCACCGCCATGAAAAAACCATCATATCGTCTTTAGCATTTCATGTAGTTACACACATATACATACACAATATGTAATCGTAATTCTACTAAATAACATCGACAAAGAAAAAAAAATTGTACATCAAAACTAGAATTTTTTTTATCACGTTTAATATTTTTCTCATTAATCTTGGGAATTCATGACAGGATTCGGAAGTTGCCCTACGTTCGTGTAATTAGACTTTTTTTCCTCCTCCTCCTCCTACTACCACAGCTACTATGTACATATTCACTCTACCAGTTCTTCCATCAACTCATTCCACTACCACTGCTGTAATAATAATAACAACATTTTATGAACTCTACTAGCTTATGATGATGATGACGGCGATGATGATGATGATGAGGATAAACCCAGCTTGAATACAGCATTCGTAGTAGTCCATCTGGCAGCAGTATATTTGCTAGATGAAATTAAGTATCAATATTATAATATTATGAAAGTACCATTATAACAACAGCATCATGTAAAATATCAAAGTGGTGGAGCGTTACTCAAGTGGTTTGTATTTTTATTTTTTTCGTCAGTGGATTTCAGAGTAAAACTTGCTTCACCCGGCATGAAACCATCTTGAGTTTAAAAAAATTTGGTACAGTAATGAACATATATACTTATTATTATTACAAGTTCGATCCAAGCTCACTACTAGTCGTATAGGTATTTATGTTACATGCTCTTTACATGTTACGTATTTTTTTGATAAACTGGAAGAAAAAAATAATATTTTTTTAAAGAGAGAGTCAGCCGTCGTCATAAGTAAAGTTCCCTCTTTTTCCCGATTCTACATTATATTCCCCTCTTCTCTCTCTTCAATAACTTTTTACTTCAACAAATCTTTCTCTCGTCATATGCTCAGCACACATACAAAAAAACAACTGGTTGGTCGATGTGTTTTTTGGGGACCGCTCATACAACAACTGTACAACTTTGAGTTGGGCAATGGAAGAGCTACACGAAACTTATTAAAAATTACAAATTACTCGAACGTATCACACGCTAAAATACGAAGGCGCAGTTATTAGAAAGAGAGAAAAGACCTGGAGCTAAATGCACTTTTTTATAGTGGATAAAAATCGTGGAGAAGTGGTGTAAGGTATTATATGCTGCGATAATGTATATAATAAGCTATATGTGTGAGCGTGTAATATTTATAATCATGAGTAATATATATTGCCTATGAAAAAGGGGTAATTTACACACGAACAAGAATATATACCTAATAGGTATGCACATATGCCTATATTTTCATATCTGTTGTTGTCGTATACCTACCTACTTATATGAGTAGTGCGTAACGCTATTGCAATACAATATCGGCTTCTTTTGTGTTACCCATTTTGCATTTAAATGCTTGAAAAATCATACAAAATTGCTATATTTTAAATTAATTTTTATGAATAGAAAGCGACATGATACTTGTTAATTTTCAAGGCGTGTTATATTTTTGCTAAAAAAGCATTTCAGAATTTCGCATTAATGTAAAGTTTGTCTCAGGCGACGCAACCTAATTCGCATCGAATTTAGCCCCAGATTTCTTTTTAAAACAAAAAAATGTTTATTTAGGCACATAAATTATCTGTAAAAGTCATCCTTTTGTGACCACATATCTAATATGGTTGCATGTATGAATGAATTTACCAACAGAGTAAATTTTCTGCTACTACTACTGCTTTGTTGCTGGTTCACGATGATTTAATCAAAATCATTATAAAAATTACACCACAATACTCTCTCCAACTTTCCCAACTGCTGCTGCTGTTAGACATTTTGTACCACACCGACCAACACGACGCGATGTAATGGCAATATACATTATTTTGCTGTTTTGCATATAGGTACACACACATTGGTTTGTATTCTCGAGAACTTCGTTAGCATCTTTTTTTCTACTAATAATTCATTCGCTTGAAATTTGATATGTTTGTCGTGATGGAAGTGGGATTACAAAAAAAATAACTTTGAGTATGATACTATATGCCGGTCGTTTGACTCGGCTCTCTCTCTGTGCTGCTCAGTCTAAATTTTTGACAGCAAAAGAATTAACTTTATACTACGAATATCTCTGACTCTTGCCTATGCATTGTTAAAAAAGTATCATGAAAATTGACTCGGCTCAACGCGCATATTTTCTGCGTAATGCTCAATAATACAAGCACGAATTTTAATATTGTATTATTATCAATGTTCAGTCATTGTCATCATATCATATCACACGGATGATGGTTGGTAGATGAGGAGAAGGGGACGATCAGCATCATAATGCATGCATGCATACTTGAGCAGCTGTCGTGAATGGAATGGATATGCGAACACCACTGAAATGATTTAAAAAAATCAAATGTATCGAAGAAAATGAGCAAAACGGCTTCGACACGGTAGCTGTAAAGGCTGTTATTGTGTTCAAGTCATTGTGTGGTGCAGAGTATAATAAAAAACATAATATCTCGTCACTATTTTTTCCATTTCTTCGTTGATGTCAATAATATGTACATTATAATATATGCAGGATTTCTCTCTCTCTCTCTCTCTCAAGGTATTATACCTTTTTTTGTACAAGTGAATTTATTTTATGCCTCCATTAAATGTATGTATGCATTTTACAAAGTTTTAAAAGTAAATTTAAAAGTGCTAATTTTTCTATAAAAAAGAGAATAAATGTATAGTAAAAATATAACATGAAATGAAAATTATATGTATGGACGACATTTAAAAAAAATGTTATATTCAGGGCGCAGCAAACAGTCACAGAGAAAAAAAATATATGAAAACGGTGTGTTTTTTGATGGGGAGTAAAATGTTAGAATGGTTATTTGAAAATTTTCTGAGTGAGTGAGATGTGCTGTCGTATTAAAAGCTCACAAGAGGGGACATTAAAGATATTTTCGAGGTTGGGAAAGAGAGAGAGAGAGAGAGAGAGATGTGTGTGTGTGCAAGCAAAGCAATGTTCTCCAACAACAAATGGATGAGAAATATATATGAGACGGAGTATTTATTTATGTATAAAGCGACGGGAGAAGGGAGCAGCCAACAAGAAGAAAATGAATGACGAATGAAGCACTCATCTTCTCCTTTGCTCTATAATATGTATACTATGTGTAATGGAGCAATAAGACATGAATACTGAACATAATATGCATGGAATCCATGTTATATGTAGAATAGAAAAAGAAGTAGAAAGAATTTGTGGTGTGGTGTGATGGTAGTAGTAGTATGATATTATGTGCATACATTGAAATGTGACTGTTGATGTTTTGGTTGCTACTGCTGCTACTGCTTAGATATGTTGTGAAACTAGAAGAAGAGTTCTTGTTCCCTGTCCAAAAAGAAGAGAAATGTTCGGGAAGAGGGATGTTTATGGAAATCGAGAGTTATGTTTATGGATCTCGTGGGCGCTTGAGAGCACTTTCATTCCAATTTTCTGTTTAGACTTCCAAAAAAAGTTTTTTTTTCTCTTCTCCTTTTTTTTTAAAAAAAAGAAGAAGCAAGACTTAAGGAGGAGGTGTAAAGGAATGGCAAAGAATAATAACAAGAGTGTAGAAGCATCATCATCATCCGTTCCGTATGTCGCTATTTTGTACGTATGTTGTGGTAGCTGCAGAAAAAGAAGAAGAAGCGTTTTTTTTGGAGTGAACAAAACAAACCATCTTTTTACTCTGTACTCTCTTCTCAAATAAAATAAACAGTTCATTTCGCGTAAAAGTAGGTGGTAAGGATGCAAAAGTACACATTATTGATTTTGTATGGGTCACGCAAACGAGTCTGTTCACGAAATTATTACCTATGCTTATTATTATTATAATTATTTTGTTTCTTGGTGTAATTGGAATGGAGAATGTATGCAGTATAAAGATATGTACGTGTGTATATAGGTATCTACTTTGCACTCATATTATCCAATCAACATTTTCCACCTTGTTTGGTGGATTACTGTAGGTGAGCGGCTAAGCCACGGGTGGAGTAGACAACAAACAATGACCAGTGGCAAAGTTGGGAACTACAAAACACATTTACAATTTTGTAGTTCCCAAATTTTCCACTGGTCATTGTTTGTTGTCTACTCCACCCGTGGCTTAGCCGCTCACCTACAGTACTTAGAACCGCTACTGAAGAAACCCACACGTGTATTCTTGTTCTGAGTAATTGTAAATTCACATCTTCTTCACTTTAATATTCATGAAAAGCCGTAAATCATTCTGTCCTTATCCTTTTCCACTGATAAAATTGCTTTTTATATCTACGCTTCTTCTTCTTTGTACTATCATCCTGGTACAAACAACAAAAATGCAAATCTTCAACAAAAAAAAATGAGTGAAAACCTGCTTAAGGTACCAATAACAGTTTGTGTGTGAGAGTTCCAGTTTACCCTTGCCATCACCACCACCAGCATTGTACTTTTTATTTTTGCTGCTATAAAAAAGCATTATAATCTTGAGTATGAAAAGACGCACACCACCACCACCACCAACAAATGTCATACGAGAGTAATATATCGTATCAAAGAGAAGGAAAGAGAGAGAGAGAGAAAAGAAAACATTCGACAAGTTTTCCAAAAAGTATGAATATTTGAAAGAGATGTCATCCGACAGCACAGTTGGATGATAGGCAATGATATTATGACGAGGAGATCCCACCGGGCCTGGAGATCTACTATACTTATTTTTTTCCTTGATTCTTTTTTTCCTTTCTCTTTTTACTTGATTCCTCAACATATATACATACAAAAATATACAACATATCCATATCCTTTCTTTTTCTCACACTCCATATTATCATCTCTTTCTTGACTTGCTTGTCTTTTCCCCATTCCCTATTTTCAATACTTGTATACCTACATAGTATATTCCACCAAAATCCAGAAGAAAAATACAAGAAAATTGTCTATATCAAAGCGACACGCATATCGTCATCATAATATCTATCCTCTCAAGAAGACACTGCACACACACACACACACGAACGACATATCACCAGTAACCAGATAATAGTTATTTTTTGTGTGTGAATTGTGAATAGATTCCTTTTCTCTCTTTTTTTACAAGGAAATGAAAATACATAATAATATTGTAGGTAGACTGTTGTTGCTGTATGTGTATATGATTTCATGTCAGTAGTAGATGGAAAAGCCAAGGAAAAAAGCATCATAATATCACAAGCCAAAGCTTATATGGAGTAAACCAACTAACGTTATTTCTCTAGACAGTCATGCAAGGGAATAACTCACACAAGCATAATATATATTTTTTTCTCCCCTATTTTTTCCACTACTCATCCGACATAGTGCTCCTACTACAACTACTACTGTTACACCTTTCCGTTTTATTTTCCAAGATAACCCCGACAAACAAGTTGATGATATAGGTACATAACATGTATGTGTGCACAACATATTATTATGTAGGTATTCTTCTGTATTATCACGTACATTCCACCAAAATATAGTCATTTTCCTTGAGCTTTACCCACATCATAATAAAAAATGCACCTTACACAACTACATATAGAAACTTGCATATACACTGACGTTACGTAATATACCGAAAAAGTATATTTATACTCTAACATAATATGTTGGACTGGAGTGTGTGATGTGATGTAAGGCTTTGCTCACAGTGTGCACATCATTTTATTCTCATATGAGCATTATATAAAAATGATGATGATCACGATGATGATGATGAGAAGGATGACTATGTGATTACATAAGAAAAAAAGTGGGGAAGACTAAAGGGACACCCTTTTTTATTTCCCTTGTACATTTTTTCTCATTGGCAGTTCAATATATATGTACATAGGTATACAATTTTTTTGGAGGAATAAGTATAATAATAATAATAATAATAATATTGCATACAAAAAGTAAAAGAAAAAAATTGCTTGTATGGATGTACGGGAGTTGTTTCTCTTGTGTGATTGTAGTGTATGTGCTCCTCTCTCTCTCTGCTTTTTAATAAATAATTGAGCTCCTTTTCTTCTTTTCTCCGTTTTCAGGCATATTGTTGTCTATCTCTGAGGAGTTCTCCCTTTTTACTGGGTTCTACTTGTATTAATATGTACCGAAGGAGTGATGTGTAATAGGTAAAAAATGGAAAGAAAAAAGATAGAGGAACTATATATTTCCACTTGTGTGTGTTTTTTCTCTTTGCATCGTTGCTTTCAAGTTACGTTTATGCATGCATGCATGCATATACTACGACACACAAACACATGTTCATATCATCCAAAACAAGGATAAAATATATAGATTTTTTTATATAGGTGTATAATGCATATTATCTTTAAGTCACTATATGTACTCGTATTACAATCAAACCGGCTACCTTACATAGTAGTTTATATATTCAGTATTTTTCTCTTCTTCTTCTTCTTTGTACACTTCTTCCTATTCCATTTCCTTCCTTCCTATCTCATAGTCTCATCTTTTTTATTCTTTTCTTCGTTGTCTTTTTTCGTTTCTTTCTTTTCTCGAGATGGCAACTCGTCTCTTCTCATGACAGGCTGACAGCTTTTTGCACAATGATTCCTTTTTCTTCTCTTGTTATTCCTTCCTTATAATTCCTCTTTCATTTTCTCCGAGTGAGAATCCACCTACCTACCTACCTACCAATCTTATATAAATTCTCTCTCTCTCTTTCGCTCTGCATGGGATTTTTATACACCTTATCATTCTTTCAGAACGTGGAAATACTTGGTATAGCTCCAAAAATGAAGATAATAATAGTAATAATAATAAGACATACTTGGCATGTACATACCTCCATATTATATATCCAGTTTGAAAAAAACAAGTTAGCTAATACATACTTTACTTGTGTACGCATCTATGTACTTGTTGTGTGTGCCACTGCCTCCTAGGAGAGAACCCACATGAGTCGAAAAGAAATAGAAAAAAAGAAGAAGCGTGAAACTTGCATGAATTTTGTACATGACGAGTTGGCTCTCCTTTTTTACACACATAATACACCAAAAAAATATATATATGTGATATAATATTATATTCTTCTTTGCTATATAAACAAATGTATTCCTATATATACATATTACATGTCAACTCTCTTTTCTTCTTTATCAAAGTTGGAAATTGTAAAGGTGTACCACTACTTCTAGTGTTCGGACCAAATCAACTGACTTGGCAAAATTCAAGCCAAATCAGTGACAAATCAAGTCAAATCACTGATTTGACTTGACTTGCGGAGGTTAAGGTTT
>JAITYZ010002709.1:0-19776 GCA_027744595.1 Paronellides praefectus
TGGGTTGAGTTTAAAAACAAAACAATTTTTGGTTTGTAATGTGCAGTTCTGGAGTCCCTGATCGACTCACTGACCATGTGCAAAGATAAAAAGCTGGTGACGTACTGCGGACACTGCTTTGAGAACCTGTGCATTGAGGCAACCACTCCGAATGTGATGACTGTCACTTCCTACATGATGCGCTTGCTCCCTTGCGACTTCAATCCAGTCATCCAGTCAATGGCTTTCCGGGTCTTGCAGAGTGTCATTGTAAGAATTATCATTCAAAAGAGGTAGCATGCAAATTGCATGATGCTATTTTCAATAAATATAATAATGAAAATTTGAAAATGTTGTAGAGGCTCCAACCCAACGTGGGCGCAAGGTGCGTCAAGGCAATTTTGGATAATTTGAAAACTGATGACATGGATTTGTTGGTGGAAAGTAAGTTTTCACCTTTCAGCTTTCAAAAATAGAGTCCGGTTTCCGGTTTTGACACGCCCTTCTTTCCCTCTTTTTTCAAGTGAGCAACTTGAGTCTGGTGATTCTGCAAACGAAAACTGGAGCGGAGCTGATCAACCAACTCATGTCAGTGGCGGAAGGGATCCACCTGCGGGAGCAATTCAAGAGTGTGTTCCGGCCGCATATGAGAAAGGGTCGGGCTCAGCCCACAAAGGACCAAGCAGCTGAGCTTCGCAAAGCTCGAGAGAAGCATGAGCGTGTGAAACAAAAGTTGGTCAAGTTTGACCATTTCATGCAGCAGGCTGGAGCCCTTTTCCTTCTCAACCGGATGATGACTGATAAAACTGATTTTGTAACCGAATTCACAAAGCAGGGCATTTTTGGCCTCTCGTTGAAAACGCTGGGCTCATGTCCCCATTGGGAGGTTCAAGGTCAGGGGGTGACCATGGTCCAATTCCTTCATGCCATGTCCATAGAATGCGCCATTTCCTATTCCCTCATGCTTCCCGTCAAAATGATCAAGTTGATTCTCAACCGACCTGCTGAATGTCTCCGCTACTTCACTGCTCCCATTTGTGTCCTCCTCAGAAAACTTGGCAGGTTTGCGCTTCGACTTTGGCCCCGATGGTTGGAGGAGGTGGTTATCCCCGCAAAAGCTGTGTCGGAAGATGGCGTCCTTCCCGACTATTTCATTGGCATGTGTAAAATGACAAGAAAAGTGAATGAGATTCAAATGGCCATTGCGGAACTTCTCGATAAGTATGGGCAGCATGATGACAAGTGCAATTTAAGTTCAAGTGAGGTGCTGGTATCTAAAAGTCTGTTTTTTTTATCCCTAGCCCGGTGATGGAAAGCTACTCAAAATCATCAGAGACACATTCGGGCTCAACGGACGAAAAAGAAAGTAAGATTCCCGTGGAGCCCACAGACGAGGAGATTTGGAAGGAGTTTATGACAGATGACGAGGAAGATTATTCCAATTTCCGTACCGGGAAAGAGCTCCTTTTCGAAGGCAAGCATTTCCAGCCATTTGCCCAATTTTTAGACTTCCATTCGTCGCTGTCGGAAGACAAGTTGGATATCAAAGTGGACAAGTCACAGGCGAGCATGTTGCTGCCAGACAAATCGAGGGAGACAGAGCTGAGTGCAATGGAGGAGACGATGCTGCAGGACGCGGAGAAAAAGGAAATTGCCAAGGCGTCCACAGTGCCACTGGAACGTGGGGAAATTGCGGGCGGAGGTGGAACCCTTGGTGCGAGTGGTGCTGGAGCTTCCAGCGGTGCAGTCATTACTTCAAACAGTGGCGAATCTGTGGCCAACAAGGAAGAAAATCCCACCGCTAACGGAACGGAAGAAGGAAATGCAGCAACGCAATAGAAAACCTTTTCATTACATTTTAATGGAGATATACAGTGCTTTATTCAATTATGAACTTATAAATAATAGATGAATAATTGCTACGAATTATTAAAAATTGTCCAGAAATATAATATGTTATGAGAAATGTGCTAATATTTTCCTTGTTGCTCCTGCAAGTTGTTGTGAGTGGCCGCATATGGTAGTTGGGGTGCATTGGGGTTGTAGTATGGTGGGTTATCCCCTGGAGGATGCGTGGGTGGAAAGTAGCTGCCTGGAGGCGGAGGTCCTTGATGATAAGGATATGGTGGAGGTGGTCCTCCGGGGGGTGGTGGTGGTGGCAGCTGAAATCCTCCAGCAGCAGCAGCAGCGGGTTGATGATAGGGTGTACCATATTGCCCCATAGGTGGATATTGCGCTCCTTGCATGATCATGTTTGGATTGTTGTAAGGATAGACTCCTCCTCCTCCGCCATAACCATCTTTCTGCTGATAGCCGTAGGGGTTATTGTAGGGATCCTCCTGGGCATGTCCACCTACGCCCACTCCGCTGCCATAGGTTTGAGGTTGAGAGATGATTGCGGGGGAACTCGGGTAATTCCCCACCGTCGCGTTGTTTTTGTTATCTGCAAAGTCAAAATCGTATGTGGATTCAGATAGCCCCATGGTAAATAATGAGAGTACTCACAAGACAATGAGAAGGCGTTCGTATATCTGTAAAATGTTGTGCGTGAGCAGATGTGATGGGAATAACCTTCCTTTCTGTATACCTTTACAGCAGCACAAACAACAAGCGTAACAGCAGGCGATGCACAAGGCACACTCCAAACAGTCGTTCAAGTCATCCGAGCACATATTTTTAATCTCATTCACTCAACAAAACTACAGCACACGCCACTGGCAAACAAGAGAAAATGTTTTGCGAGATAATGCCTTGCTGCTTTCTCCCTCGTCCACACCACAACTCGCAAAGGTGACAATGGGGAAAAGAGATTGGGAGCATGATAAATATTTACAAATAATTATTTAGCAGTGCTGCTACGTGGACTCACAAAAAATGATAATCATAATATGTCACCTTGATTATTCCTAATACCTCTGAGCTCTCTCCATTATTTTTGACACAAGTGGTACACGTGCACTAATAATCTTGACACTACTCTTCCACTGCCAGTCCACTTTGCTCCACTCAAATTGATTAGAATGGAACAAAAATATATTACACACCTGTTTTATTCGTTTTTAGAAGAAGAATAAGAATACATGAATGTTTAAAGGAATGTTTTCTGATGGTCACATTTCCTAAATCATTTCCGTTTCTTGTCTTGAGCACAAGTATTTTATGCTCAGTTGATACTATTTTGTCCTCCTTGGGAATGAAGAAAAAGAAGGGAAAGGTTGGAAGGTATTTTATGCAAGTGAACACCTCCAAATTGTTTGCGTAGCTGTTGAAGTGAAGAAAGAATAGAAGCAAATGTGCAGTGAGGATTGTTATTGAGGAAATAAAATGACTTGTCGTGTAGCCAGTGTGTCCCTGTACATTTACTATACATTATGTATGCATGTCATCTCAAAAAGTGTAGCATGATGATGACCAATGAACCCATTTTCACCAAACCTCCTGCTTTCTTTCCTTCCTTTAATCTTCATCTTACCTTTCATCTAAAATTTGTACCTAGCATCTAACGTATGTAAAATGTGCAGATATGCATGCATGTTATGAATTATGAATGTGGTAACATGTTTCGGACTTCGGGCGAATGTTTTTCCCTCATTTTTAGCGTGTTGCAGTGGGTGGGGGTGCATGGATCAAACAACCAGTCTAAACTACGCTTGTAACCTGTACAAAAGGTTTAACTACATTTTATAAACATCTAAAATGGAGTCTCGCACTTGCCCATTCATTTTGTATCCAGCATGGTTCCATCTTCATTACTGCATTGCAAATACCAAAAAAAAGCGACGCTCAACTACAAAGCTTAAAATGCCCTAAAAATTATATATTGATATACGGTATTTAGCTACATAGTTTGCTTGCTGCTCTACCTTTTCCCACTATTTCTACAACACTTTCTCACAACGCTCAACTACAAAGCTTAAAATGCCCTAAAAATTATATATTGATATACGGTATTTAGCTACATAGTTTGCTTGCTGCTCTACCTTTTCCCACTATTTCTACAACACTTTCTCTCTTTTTTTGAAAAAGAAAATAAATGGAAAAAGTACAACTCAGCAGAAGACCTAGGTATGTATGTATATTGTATGGAAAAGAGTGCAAGTAAACAAGTGTGTATGGTTAGCTTTTAGTAATGAACATTCAACATTTTTTATATCCCTCAAACTTTAGATGTTGAATAGTAAGTAGAGATATTTGTATGTGGATGGGTGGAGGGAGAAGGGAGGGAAACCAGAGCGGGGTCAACATTCCCATTTCCAATGTCTGTAAAATAAAAAAACTACTTTAGTAACTAAATTTTATTTAGAATTTATCATACTTTTTTTTATTTGCATCTTTTTAAGTTTAATAACAAGTACAGAGAAGAAATGTCAGTCGTTTTGAGTAGTGGAGAAGAGCCAGGAGGAACTTTTGCCGTGATCTTTAATTTGTACGCCATGGTCCAAGAGCATGTCCTTGCGTACTTTATCACAAGCTTCAACCAATTCCTTCCGCTCACGCATCCTCTCCTTTCTCACTTGTTTGTCCGCTTCATCCATCGCCAGGGAATAGGATCTCACTTCATTTCTAAATTCCACAAATTGACTTATCACCCCTTCTAAACGAGAGCCCGCATTATCCTTGCTACCCTCAATATCCCTATCCTTATCAAATGATAAACCTACTAAATTCACAAAATCTTGTATCAAAATCTTAAATGCGAGCACTAGCTGAAAATCGGGAGGGGACAAACTGGCGGCAACTTCAGGATTACTAGCGATTGTGTGATGACGGTTAAACTCAGACATGAGTTGCGTTACAATCTTCAAAGCTTCTGGAGTGTCAAAGTCATTCATTAGAGCGGAATTCAGCTGACTTTTCCCATTTTCCAATTTGTCCCAGAGACAAGTGTGTTGGGAAGAGGAGGAGGAGACCTGCACGCTTCCCTTCAGAATGGAGGACGTGTCGTTCAGGAAACTGCTCAGCTTTTTCACAATTTTATTTGCCATGGCGACCGTGTCTGTGGAGTATTCTATATTTTTCCTGTATTTTGCCATAATACACATGACTCGTAGCACGTCTGGGGATTCCTGCTTCAGGAATTCCCGGATTGATACCGTGTTTCCCAGAGACTTTGACATTTTGACGTCCCCTTTGAAATGCAGATGACCCATGTGGAGCCAATGAGAGGTCCACTGGGAAGACTGGAAATGGGCGCAGCACTGAGCTTCTTCATTTTCGTGATGGGGGAATATCAAATCCCTGCCACCAGTGTGCAGGTCCAGACTAGATCCAAAGAAATGGGACGCCATGACAGAGCATTCAATGTGCCAGCCGGGACGTCCCTTTCTTGGAAACGAACCCCATGGTCTCTCCCAGAATGGTTCTCCGGGTTTGGCACCTTTCCAGAGCGCAAAGTCGTTGTTGTTCCTTTTACCATGAGCAGAGGCAACCTCTTCACCATCATCTGAGCAACTATACGTCTGTCGAAACACGCCATATCTGTTTCCATACTTTTGCGTATCAAAATACACACTTCCGTCAGGAGCCTCGTAGGCTTGTCCACTTTCCACTAGTTTCCTCACAAAGGCTAATATTTGCGGGATGTAATCACTTACTCTACTAAAGACATGTGGAGGCAAAACATTTAAACTTTTGAGATCCTCCACAAACTCCCGTTCAAAGTGCTTGCTCACCAAATTCCACTCTGTCCCTCTTTCAGTAGCTCTCCGTATGATTTTATCGTCAATGTCGGTGATACCCATGACTTGAATTACAGAGAGCTGCTTATCGCCCAGAGATTCCACTATCCTCCTCACCACATCCTGTCTGATGAAGGAGCTCGCGTGACCTACATGTGCAGAGTCGTAAACGGTAGGTCCACATGAGTACCAAGTGAGGATATTTTTTCGTTTGGTGGTCAGATGACATTTGTCATCTTTGGCCGTGTCAAAAATGAGGAAAGGGGTGATGTGCCTTTGTTGTGCTTTTGCTTGAGGTACTAGTGGAGGCACAAGACTCTCAACAGGATCGGCAGATGATAATGATGTGAATCCGCGTGGAGCAAAGGGAAGTATTCGAAAAGTAGGTTGGACACAATTTGGAGTCCTGTTCACCAACGCCCAACTTTTGGAAGACCACATACTCACAAGACTCGTTCACTATATTAACTGAACTGGAGTTTCACTAGAAATACATGAAAATAGTTTTATTTAAAATGCACAAATGTCTTAATTTGTATTATTATTTAATTCTAAGATTTAAAAAATCCTGTATAATGTTTTAACTTAGCAAATTACCAAATATTCGTCAGTCATGTCGTCATCATCACATCAGATTCTAAAAATTTGTGTGACGGAATGTTTTTGTGACTTTTGTTTCACGAGGGAAGTGGAGTGCGAGTGTACAGAAGAGCGGCTGATNACAGAAGAGCGGCTGATGATCAGCCGCTGAGAGTTGATAGTGTTTTGTTTGTTGTTGTTTTGGTCGGGAAATGTGCAACATTCCACACACATGCATGTCATCTGATCCATTTTGCATGCAATTTGGTGAATGCATGTCTAGCATCCAATTTTAAATGTGATTTTAGTTTGGATAATTTTGTTGTGTGTGTCATTTTAAGTTGCGTTGTTTGCTAACTCAGTGGAAGCTCTTTCCATTAATCTATGGTCTTGCTGAGAAAATATTCCAATTTTGCACTCATTTGTGCATCCTTTCATTTTCGACTTTTTTTACACTCCCCTTTCCACGTGTGTCTCATTCATAGTCTCATCATCGTCATCATGTTTGGCTTGGTAGGGTATTCACTTGAACCCATACACCCATTTGTGCACCGAGTTGAAGGTAATACTTTGAACTTGTACTATTTCTTCCATAATAAATTTTAATCTCAACTCATAAATTAGCCTTTGTAAATATGTACATGTATATACACAGACATGTCCATTTCTAGACTGAAATGGAAAAAGACTGAGGGTTTTAAAAGTTAAAATAGTGGAAATGTAGCACATTTGAGTTTCAAAAATAGAAAGAATGACCGCAAAGAAGCATTATTACTATTCAAGTGACAGCTACTTACAATGCTAGTAGTAGTCTGTGTGTAATTAGTAATTAGCTATTAGCTCAATACTACTGAGAATGAGTCACTGCATTGTGTTTAGCATCTATTCATTTCAAAAGTATAGAGTTTTTTATGATGCGTTTACGAGAACATGCCAATGCGATCATAACTACGAGGATGACTATAAAAAAAACATGTAACTTGAGCCAACATACTATATTTGCAATATTGGGATGAATAGCAGAGTAGTAGTAGTATAGGCACACATTAATGAACTACGTAAATAGCAAAAAAAAATCTTTTTGATTGCATAATAATGATAGGTTGATGTGGAAGTGGTGGGGAAGGAAAGCTGACGAGTTGTGGGCAAGGCTTTTTCGCCGGATGGCCTGACACTCGCCAAATCCAACCAAAACAATTGTGCAGCCAAAAGTGGGCAATTCTTTTCAACTCGCACAAATCACCATTTCTCATCAACATGCTCATATCACACACATGCGACATGCGTGCATTACATGTACGACTATTATTATTGGGAGTATGAATATTGAATATTGTGGATTTTGGGGGACAAAGCAGTCAGAGAGGGGCAGAAAATAGAAGAGAGAGACGTAGAATGAGAGACTCATCATCAGCCTCATTAGAACAGCCAGTCAACAAGTCGGACTTTATCATCAGCCAAACCGACCACACAACTTATTTATTACTCTTATGCAATTCTCCTCAAGATCGGCTTCATGACGAGATATAGGCAAAGAGATAGATAATTGCAAAAATTGAGGCGAACTGTTTGTTGAGAGCTGCGCTGATTGGGATTGAGACTTTGAGAGTAGAAGTAGTCTTCTTGTGCTCTTCCCATTTCTCACGTTTTAGTTGAAAGAGGAGGTTGAACAAAGCGGAGAAGGAAAAGGGATGTCTGAGAAAATGGTGTAAACATGTTGTAAAAAATATCACCTGAGAGTGTGTATCTGGTTGTGTCTGCCAGCATTCGCCTTGTCTCGTTTATTGCGGTGGTGGTGTGCTCCTTATCATCTGCTCTCTCTCATATCCTCCCAACAAAACACGATTACACATTTAAATACAGGTACCTATTATTAAAATGATCAAAACTTGAAGATAAAAGACAACTGTGATTAATGCAGCAAGAAAATAAGTAGTACAAAAGTTTATAGTGAAACGAGTGACATAATGAGAAAAAATGAATGTGCGGTGGGATGGGATGTGCTGCATCTCTGCTCCTCATTCCCCTTTTAACTATTTACAAGGCTCCAATAATAATAATAATAATAATAATAATTTCCGCTCAATACACCTTCATTCACCTCACATAATAAAAGTAATGGAGAAAAGAAAAGAGAGGAATGTTGAGCAGAACAAGGTGCACTCACATGGGCTTATAGAAAAGTAAATAGAGGCTGGAGTACAACTTTAATCAAACATTTTTTTCTTTAATTTTTTTGTGGAAAAGAGAAGGGGGCAATAATTATTAGAGATTGATATTTGAACAAGTTACAATAGTTTGGTTTGTGTGTGTGTGCAAAGTTTGAGAGAAAGGGAAAGTGAGAAAGCAGCCTCTGCTGGCCACCCACCATCAGCAACCATCTCCTCTTCTTTCCCCAAAAGGACCTTATCTTTTTGGAGCGTTACATCGATAGGTACATATTCTACTCCTTATTCTTTTTAATGTTCCCATTATTGAGTCAGTAGACCCCTGTGGTGTTGATCCAAATAAAATTTATTTACATTTATTTTGAATGGATATAGTAAAATGGTATCAGAGTATATCCATTGGATACCTCTCCTCCACTTAAACTTTCAATTGGATGGGCAAAATTTGCACTGCAAATTGTGCTGACCGCTGACGCTAATATACCTCTAGCTCATGTTTCTCTTTTAAAAGTACTACTCAGTCATCACCGCCATTCCTCATCCTTCCCAATTTTTTGTTTTGTCACTTAGTGAAACAAGGCGTTATTTAGTGGGATTGAGCCATCATTTTTTATCAGTGGCAGTGGAAAATGCATAGGGAAATGTGCAAGCAATCCGTCAAGATATTGGCACTCGACAACCATTTTATTAATATTTAATACATTATTACATGCCAAAATGGTTAGTTTGCAAATATGAGAATGAGGTAATTAGTTAACTAAAATGTTCTCAGGGCTCATAAATCGTGGAATAAAATAGCATTTTTTACTTAAACACAAAACCCACCTTTTTCCCATTTTCTCCTCTGCTATTTCATTTTTCCATTCAAAATTTCCTCATGAACTCTTTCCCTTTGCCCTTTGTGCAACTTCAAAATTGGAGGTGTATATAATTAAGAGAGGAACTTTATTCTTCCAATTCGCATTCAATTAGTTATTCGTGTGGATTACAAGTTGTAATTTACAAGCAATACGCAAAAACAAATGTTTGTTTCCTCAATGTTTTATTGGTTTGGTAAGTGTGTTCACCTTGAAACAATCATTAAATTACATTTAAAAAAAACTCTTGTTCAAAAGATGAGCGAGAGGGATTGAGATTCCCCATTCAGTGCTCACTAGGCAATTCTCATTTTGAATACTTAGGTATCTATTATTAGGCAAGTAGCACGTATCATCATCATCATCATCATAGGTAATAATAATTATGTACTCAATTTGTTACAAAAGTGCCATACTGCTTCAAAATTGTACACAGCCAACAAATAATTGTGATGATAATTATAGATGTGGTCATTAAAGACAAGTTTTGATGATAATGCAACGAGTGGTTGAGATTATAAATAGACAATTATTATTATTATTATTATAGGATCATCAAAATTAGTAGATATAGACATGCATGTATTTGACCAATACGTCCGCTTTTGCGGATGTAAATCTTTTATCAACTCGGCAAATGCGCATATCACGTTTTCCATGCAATTCAATGAATGCGCTGACTAGGCAATCGCCCTTGATATGCATCACAAAAAATGTTCAAGTATTACTAATTTTAGAGTTTTGTCTTGGCGAACAATATTTATTTATGCTAAAGTTTAAGTGATGGCATCACAAAATATCCCACAAAAATCAATCATTCACAATGATACAAACTTTTGATTGGTTATATGGGAATATCATCTATCCACCTAGCAAGAAATGCTACCAGCGCCAGATTTTTACCTTTCATTTAAACCCTGGCCGTCTGTACTTTTCTGTAGTAGTTAATGGGATTGATTAAACCGGCTGTTAACAAGTCGCTCACATCCCACACTTGAACGAGTATAAATATTGGTGTATGGGAACTTGGGATTGGATATGTGCTACCACAAAACTACACTCTTTCATACCGTCACATTTCACATTATTCCTGTGAACCACCATCCACCCATCCCCCCCTGTTCCCAAAAATTGCACAATAACACATCAAAATTAAGCACCATAATTTCCCATTTCAGCATTATGTGGTTCGGCAAATAATCCCACACGTAAAAAATATGAAAATAAATGCAAGCCAAAAGTTAGTTGAAAAGTTGAAATTGAGAGAGAAATTGTTCTTAACTCTTTTCAACTTATTTATGCCTATTTATTTTTTAGTCTGATTTTTTTCCTTGCATTGTGGTCAAGTCTGAATCCCTGTCAATAAAGAAGAAGCAAGAGCGTGTAAAAAAAGTTGTATTATATTTCAAAATATAAAAGTGGCAAGGAGCTTAATAATAAGGCTGACAAATGCAAGAATGAAGCAGAGCAGATCATCACCAATTGATTGCCTGCGAGTAGAAAACGTGAGTTTTGTTTGACCTTGTCATCTTTTGATTTGGGTATTACGTATGATTATTATTACTACACCTATCATCATCATACTCATCATCCACAATCAACATGAAAATGATAGGATTTGGTTGTGGTTGATGATGATAACCTATATGCTTATATGGCATGGCTAATGGACATGGTCATGATACGGACCGAGACTCTCTCCTACGCACATTGAATTTGCCAGATTCATTCTATTTTCTCCTTGTTCAGTTGCAGATCCCTGCCCTGTGGAGAGAGAACCCAGCCCTGTCACACTCTCAATGCGTCACACTAGTCGTCTATGACATTTTGGTTTGAAATCTGTGCGGGATTTCAAAGAGTACAACATTTTTAGAGAATGGCTTGCATATCGAGTAACTGTTGCAGTCACCAGCATGCACCAGCGCTTGTGCAATGGAACAGTGTCAACTCGTCAGAACTTCCACGTAAGTCACCCAACAACTCTTTGTCATGCCATTTTCAAACAATAATAATAACAATAATTGTTATAACAAAATAAATTGTTAAAGATTTAAAAAAATTTACATTTGATGTATGGGCAAACAAGTGAAGGAATTCACAAGAAGGCTAGAAAATGGAGAAAAATGTATGTGGAGGTGATAATAAAAGGATGAGTGAGAGTGGCGTTAAATGTTGTTCTTGTGGCTATATAGCGATGCCCTGGTTTGGCATGGACATTGGCGGAACTTTGGCGAAACTAGTCTACTTTGAGCCGACGGACAACACACAAGCGGAAGAGGAGCTGGAGGTGGAGACACTCAAGAATATTCGCAAGTACCTGAAAAATAACAAGTGTTACGGTAGCACTGGGCATCGGGACGCTCATTTGCAGGTACTACATAAACACCTAAATGCATATAAATACTCAGGATATTATAGTAAATGTGATTTAGTTTGAGATGGATTTAAATTTGAATCACTTTTGTTGTCAGATGGACAATGTGATAATTGGAGGACGGAAAGGGAGTCTCCACTTTATCCGCTTCCCCACCTCGGAAATGGAAAACTTTTTGGAACTTGCCAAAAACAAAGGAATGGCTACGCTGGTGAGCACAGTTTGTGCGACGGGCGGAGGTGCTTACAAGTTTGAGAATCAATTTTATGCCGTACGTCAACAACTCCTAATCAATATCCATCACACATAAAACAATTTCTATAATTACTCTCTCTTGGTCATGATGTTGGTCAGGAAGTTAACATGAAGCTGCACAAGTTTGATGAGCTGGACTCTCTCATTCGCGGCATCGAGTTTATCGAGGCGAACAATCCGGATGAGTGCTACTACTGGGATAGCCCCAAGGGGGACCCCTCTGTCAAGAGGACATACGACTTTAGAACCATGAGGTATCCTTTCATGGTACGTTTACCATTCCCAACATAACATATGATCCCCTTTCCCAAAACCAACTCTCTCTATCTCCACCTCTTTTCAACATTAATCACTTTTTTTTGTAATGCAGGTTGTGAATGTGGGTTCGGGTGTGAGCATTTTGAAAGTGACTGGTCCGGGCAAATTCGTTCGTGTATCGGGAACTAGGTGCGATTGCGATTACCTCACAGAGTTCGTTTTGGTTGCCCTTTTTGTTTTCTCTTTCCGCTCTCCTCACTTTACAAATTATTATATTATTTATAACTTCAACTTATTGTCCCATCTGCTTATCTCTTCCTATATTTTTTTTCTGTTTATATACTATAATCATGCAGCACTTCATTCCACTAAAAATTCAATCCATTTTTCTCAATTTTAGGGATCTCAAGGGTACACTACCTATTTTTTTTTTTACACAAATTGCTACCACCAAAGTTCCATTTTATACAAGTTCTCTTCTTTGTTTTGGGCTCAGGTTCTGTTTGTGGGCAACTTTCTGCGCGTAAACACGATATCAATGAAGCTTTTATCCTACGCCATGGAGTATTGGTCAAAAGGGGCCCTCAAGGCACTCTTCCTCGAGCACGAAGGCTACTTTGGCTCTGTGGGGTGTCTCCTGGAGTTGATCGCACAGCGGGAGGACTACATCATTCAGCAAGAGAACCTCCGCAATAAAACATGCACCTCCACAGCGTCTTCATGCAAGAGTGATGGTGTGACGTCGTCCGTTTCTTGTTCCTCGTCGCCTTGTTGCTCTCATTCCTGCGCCTCCTCTTCAGCGTCAGTAGTAGTTCCTCCGCCATGCGTCCCACCCATTTCCAATGGGACAAGTGGACAAGTCCCTTCGTCTTCTCCCTCCACAGCTCCTTGTCAACTTTCTCAGAATTCCTCGTCAGATCGTCACCCGGAGCACGAAGACGACGACCACCACCATTCGACAGAAGGTGAAAAGTAATAAAAAAAGGAAGAAATTGAACCAGAAGAAATATTATTAATGTTACTCTTGTTACTATATACTCCATTATAATTACTTGTAATTAAATATTTTTTTCTCTATTACTATTTTTATGTTTGCTCTGTAAGGAAAAGAGGAAGAAATGTTGACATGATTTATTTCTATTTACGTTTTTAATAGAAAATAAAACTAATTATTTTTGTCACTCTAAACAATAATAATTGTATATAATAATATTTTAAAATAAGTGATGCTGCTATGTAATGTAGGTAGATAGAGACATATTTTTTTGACAAAGAAAGATGGAGAGATTGATTGATGGAAAGATGCAAAAAATACTAATTTAATTATTCCACTAATTTTACATCAAATTGAAGGAACATTTATTTTTTCCACATTGCAATATGTTCAACTACTCTTTTTGATGATGACGATGAATCTGTGATAAGATTATTAAAAGTTTGGCAAGGATACATGCTTAGGTACTTATTACTACTACACATTTACCGGATCACGGTGACAACAAATTATACTTTTAAATTTACAAAGTGTGGTTCTAATTACAAAATTAATCTTAATTTAATTGACACAATGGTGTAGTACTAACTGTAGTTCAAATCTTTAAAAAAAATTGTTGTACAGATTATCAAAGGGTTTCAAAGTTGAGGTTTATTGACTGGACATAATGTGCAGTGTACATTGTACACACGTCTACGCATAACTTGAGACTAGAACTATAATTTATGAATTGAAGGTAGATGAAAATTGTAGATACACTCTTCTCTCGCACACTTGTTTTTTCTTTGCACAAAATTGAAGAATATATAGAAAAGTATAAGGAAGAAGATGTGTAATTTTAAGACGCGATGCGGTAGAGTAAATTGTAAGGAAGGGGTTAAAATGATGGGATGAATGTGATGTGATATGAAGTAAATGTAGAGCCGCGATACAAAGTGCTATTTAGATTATGGCAACATTATGGATTATGGTATTTTTAGTGACATATCATTATTGATGACACGTAGTCTAACGTATTTACAAGGATTCCACGATTTATGAAAATGATGGATGGTAAATTAGAATGGAAGAGCAAAGAGAAGAGTGAAAGTTTAGCAAACAGATTTTTAAACTGCATTGCGTATCGCCAATATCTTTGACAACCAGTTGACATTTTCCCTAATAATTCATGTAATGAATGAAGGTATGAAAAGTAGGGGGTTTAATTATTACACATGTTGTAAATTGTTGGCATTGGCATGTTTGCTGCTGAGCCACTTTTCTATGGGAACAAGCAAACTCACTGTAGACACTCTCAAAGTATTAAATTAGGAAATAGTTTTAAAATACACATTACTTAAAATAGAATGTAAATCTGATACATCATGTAAATAAGAAATCAAGTAGAAAACATATTAGATTTACAATTATTCGTACAGCTAAAACATTTTTAAAAAACCTGTAATGCTAAAAATAAATAAATAATTATCCTGCTTCTTTTTGAGGGGGTGGGTGGATGGATACATGAAAGTAATATTCATAGTCATATCATTAATTATTATACATATGCTGATTTGGGATTGAAATCAAACAGCTTCTTGTTGTTACTCTCATAAAAATAAGCATTTTCCTTTTTTATTATCACAAAAAATACATGCTACTACAATATTTTGTACAAAGAAGCATAAAAATAATAAATAGAATAATTAAAGGTAACTACGTGTTGCTCTGTTTAACTCGGCGTTTCCCGCAAAACTGGTTGCACTCCCATAGCGTTGAGAATCTGTTGGCGTTCCCTCCTGCGAAAGGAAAAGAGGAAAGAGAATTGAATGAAAGATGATAGAGTTGGATAAGAAATGAGGGTTAAGAGTAGTTACCGCATCCGTTATAGACAAAGTGTGAGCACCGGTTGCTCTCAGAGTCGTAGTAAAATTGCTCCAAGAACACGCCCCTCTTCACTCCTGGACAAATGATCCCCGTATCCCTTTCCAACTCACAGAACGCCACTGGGAATTTCCCTGTTCCGCTCCCCTGGGTAGACCCGATGTATTCATTGATGGTTTGACGGGACCGGCGGACTACCCCGTCTGCACTCCCACCTCCGACACCCATTTCCAATGGGACATCCACATACACCTTTTGACCATCAACATACATTTCACGCATGTTGCCTATACCCATTGGCACTTTCCTTGGACCGGCAGTTTGTCGGGTCTGGCGAACAACCCCATCTGTACTCCCACCTCCGACACCCATTTCCAATGGCACGTCCACGTACACCTTTTGACCATCAACATACGTCTCACGCATGCTGCCCCCAACTTGCGCTGATCTCTTTTCTCGCACAAAAACTCTTGCCTCCTTTTCCATTCCGGTTCCCAAAATTTGGATTCTGCCCTCAGATCTCTCAACGTTTCCAGTGTCGGACGGGGATTCTACAACAAAATAAGTTTAGCTAATTTTATAACACAATCCTTGTCACAAACTTTTCCTTCCCTTTTTCTTCACATTTTTTCATCTTGATTTAGATACCTCGTCGTTTTCTTCGCCCCAAGTGTTTTCCATGGTGAGTGAAAGCATTCTCACCCGGGGAATCACTCTTGTTCTCGTCCTCATCATCCTCATCTTCCTCATCTAAAAAAACCTCAATTTTACTTTACTCTTTTTACTGTTATGTGTTCTACTTTATCTCCTGCTTTCAAATTACCATCCTTCTCCTCAGAGCCCTCTTCTTCCTCGTCTTCATCTTCGGTGGTGGTATCCTGTTCCTCCTCCTCCTCTTCTTTGCCACCAGATTTCTTTGCCGGCGAAACATCCTGAACCACTACTTTACTTAATAATGGTGCTGCTGGTGCTGGTCGCACTGCTACCCTGCTCTCTCTCTTTTCTCCCCCTCCGCCTTCTTCTTCCTCCACTTCCTCTACTCGTCTTCGTCCTCCTCCTCCTCCTCCTCCGCTTTGTTCATCTACTTTCTTTGCAGCTGGTGGATTTTGTTGATTTAAACTGCCATCTTTAATTACACCTTCATTTGATTTTTCAGAATTTTCAGTTGCAAGTTGATCCCTTTTAACTGCTTTGGTCTCCTCGTCGCTCCCATTATCCTCACTCTCGACGTTAACACTCGCTACTTCCTCTTCCTCACTGCGGAGGCTGCTACCAGGTGCCTTATTATTACTTTTCCCATTGTTATCCGTTTCTTGAGGGTTTGCGCCATCCCTGCTTCCAGGCGCCATATTTTCCTCTTCCTTTTCCTCTTCCTTCACTTGCAGGTGCTTGGCTTCAGAAGCTGTCTGCTTCTTTACAAGTTTACTTTGACTAGACTTGTCTACACCGGTTATGGGGACCGCCTCTTCCTCCTCCTCCTCCTCCAAATCAACTTTCTTCAACTCTGTTGCTGGTGCAGGTGCCGTTAGCCCGTTCTTCCCTGCTACAGCATCGCTAATAACTGAGGCCTCCACACCTTCATTTTCATTTTGCCCCGCAGCAATTTCCTCTGCAAGTTGCGCAGCTGGGCTGTCAAGTTCCCCAAGTCGACTTGTCTCAATGCCAACGCTATTTCCCGCAGCTTGATTATTATTATCGTCACTTTTCGTTACCCTTATCACCTTCTTTGAGGCTGCTTCCACCTCTGACCTTCCAAAATCATTTTCTGATTTATCAACAATGATAACACTTGGCACCTTTCCTGGAGCAATGGTCGTTTCAAGTCCTGCGGTTGGTGGTTTTGTGGAGCTTTCACTTTGCTTTCCTTCTGCATTCATCCCCACCATGGCGGGGGCTACTGCCTCCTTGTTAGGGGCTCCTGATGTTGAAACTGCAAGTTGCATAGAGGCTACGACAGGAGCCATCTTGTCAACATTTCCATCAACCTCAACGTTGGCGGACTCTTTCGCAACTCGGCTGCCACCTATTTATACGAATACGAATTTACATAGCAACGGTACTTTAGCAACAATAATTAATTATAAATCAATTCGAGGTATGGAGCTTACCAGCATCTGCAAAATCCACCTGCTCCATTGGGTCTATTACCTGGACCGTGTTTCCGGACTTACCTTCTGCTTTTTTCTCAACATCCCTCTGTTCTCCCAATTCCTCCTCCACCGAATTGCGGTGACCTGCTGCTGGATTTACAGGAACAACTAATTTTCTTACTTCAAGCGTAGATTGCGCTGGCGCTATTTCTCCTTCCGCTGTTTCCAAAGTTGCGGCAAGTGGTGGAGCGGAAGTTGAGGAATCAGGATCAGCACTGCTGCTTCCAGACGCTGCTACCCTGCATTCTATACATTCCATACATTCTACGCAGTTTTTATCTACAAAGTAAATACATATATTTCCTTTTTTAAATGAAATTGAATCATGTAAAAAAGAGTGTGTAGTGTTGGTAAGATAGTTACCATTTCCGCCCACATGCTTATCAGATTGGACAATGACAGCCAATTTCGCACCATCAGCGGGGTCGGTGAAAGTTTCCTCCACTTGTTTTGCTGCTGCTGCTGTTTCCTGTGTGGGTATCGGGGTCGCATCTTGCGACATCGTCAGTGGTTCATATGTTGTAGCTCTCTTTTTTCTTGCAAGCCCGCCCGTGGTGGGAGGTGGTTCAGGGGTCGTCGAGGAGGACTCCAGTGTAGCTTGATTAGCAGACGCCATGCTGAGAGTATCCACCTGCACCTGAGCAGCATTTGGAGCCTGGTTTTCCGCAACTGGATACCAATATTCATAAACATAAAAGTCATCTAATTTAAACATTTTTTAATGCAATTCTTACTCAATTGAACCCCAGGTTATCTAAAGGATTCTTATGCATAAAGTACATACCTCTCTGATCCCCAGCCGCTGTCATGGTTCTTGGGAACCGCTTCGCTTCCCCTGCCGTGAATGTCGCGCTACCATCCGGTTGAATTCGAAGCTCATCCTCACTTCCAGGTGCAAAGATAAGCTCCTGATGCTGGTAAGCCCTGGGGTCATCATCGCCTGTTGCTGCCACCGCTTCCGCTGCCGGCTCATCCCGAATGTCGTAAACGTAGTCCACCACCATTTCTCTATCCGCTAAGTTGTCAAAGTTAAAAAAAAAATATTAAACACTTTTATTATTTTGATAGCCTTGAACAATAGGTAAATTGGTAACATTACAACTTACGCCGTCTTATCGTGGCGCCGCGCACCCATCCTCCTTGGAATAGTGTCAAGGTGACACAGTTAAGTAGTAAATATTTAAATGCAAACATGATTATAATTAGGGTACAGAACTTGAAAAGAATCTATTGGCCTGTTAGAGGCCACTATTTTAAATGAAGCCAAGTATAAATTGTGTAATTGTATATTTTTGTTGCTATGGCTCGTTAAAAATATTAAATTGTGAAATAGGGGATTGGTTATTGGTCCACGTACAACGTAGTGTCAACGAAGCAGAGTTTTTGAAGGATATTTAAAGGAAATAAATAAAATGGACGAAGGAGAGGTGTGTGCATGTAGCCATCCAAGCAATCCCATCTTTCGCAACCCCCATTGTGTATTGTCATTCAAAAGCCATTTAAGCAATAAAAACAATGGAATACCTTGGAATTCAAACATAATATTTCGTATTCTCAATATTTGGCCTTCAATTTCAATTAGGCACCGTTATTTCCTAGGAAATTTCTTGTTTTTAGTAAACTGGGGACCATTCATTCAAATTTGTCATTTTGCGAGTTCTCATTTTATCCCACCTTTTCAACATGACAACTATAATCTACGAACGAATACCTATATGGAAGAAGGAGCTCTCCGCACATTTTATGATGATTTGATAAAAACGTATTATTTGAACGGCTCCATATGTGCAGAATAAGGAATGCAAGGATAACTGAAAGGGTTAAGGAGAAAATTTTGAAATATACTATCAATTTTAATAGCCGATGTAGTATGTTAGGTAGTTAGGGATTTTTCTTAATTACACACCAATACACCATGTTTATACCCAAGCAGAGCGTTTGCGTGTAAGGGCACAATACCATTAGTAATGGTCCATTACATTGTACTAATGGTGGAAGGTAGTAGCACTAATGAGTGACTAAGTATATATTTCTATTTACTCACTTTGAATGCTGCCATTATTATTGGCAATATTTATTCAACAATGCATTTATATAATGCAGCTATTTCATTTCACATATAATCATCATTCTTGTAAAAATGAATGCATGCCAAATGCCAACTCACTACTATTACAACGGTCTCAATTTATAATATGCTTTCCAACCCATCCAATGCTTTCAATCCAACATTTGGAGTCCAAATTTTGGACCATCCTCATACAGCCTAGAGATCTCTTGGTTGACAGAGGCGTGGAAATAATATCGCTTTGTAACCGTCTGATTGGAGTAACAGTTAAAATTTGGAAGAATATGAGTTAAGAGCTGAAATTTGATCAGCTCGAGTAGGGTAATCCATTCCCTCGCTTTCATAATTTCAACACATTCCAAACTTTGGAATCCAAAGTATAAGCATGCGGTTGACGTATTCCTAAAGAAACAATGCCAACTTGTACTTGCATAATTGGTTTGCTATGCCTCATAATTGGTTTCGTTGTTGACCCCTGACAATGGTCCCCTGTCAATAATTCTTCTTTTTTTCCCTTGTTCATTTAGGTATACTCCCTTTAACTTATCATCAT
>JAITYZ010002710.1:0-10857 GCA_027744595.1 Paronellides praefectus
CAAAGAGCGACAAGTTGGAATCCATTGTATCCTTCAGAGTTCCATTATTAGTGAAAAATATAAACATAATAAACACCGATGCTTTAAAAAAATAAAAAAATAAAAAGATATTTTTAAGCTAAAAAATTTATCAACTGAATTAAGGACTGGAGCAGTGAGTGACAGGTGATATGGGCGTTACACATTCAATAAATAAAAAACATACACATTATTATAAACTGGTTCGTGTGGCACGACAATTGTCTCGTCTGTTATTATCATCAACATCAACCATCCACCATCAACGGTGATGGCATAAGGATATACATTTATCCTAAAGCTCTCACACACAGGAATAATATTGATTTCCATTTTTTTTATTATTATCAAATGGATGAAAAGAATGGTGAAGAGTGTCACCTTCTTTCCCTTTGACAGTATATGGTTTTTACTACAACGACTACTACTACTACTATTGCACGCGTTGTCTGTTCCTCTGGTAGCGGTACCATTATGTACAACTATCAGACAGTTGGAGTGAGTGAGTGAGAGAAAGCTATATTGTAGCAGCGGTGGAAACCCTTTCCATTCCAGGACATGTAGCCTTGAAATTACTCTGTCTTGTCTGCTCCGAAAGTTTATAACACATGTGTGCTGGCGGTTGTACTGCTGCTGCCTCTGTTGTTGGCGGTGGCGGTTGGTGGCGGTGTGTCCTTGTAAAAGTACAACTTGTCTTTTTACATGCTACGCTCGTGTTATAGGCTAACAGTCAACGTATAAAAAACAGGGTAGGTCTTTTCCCAAGTGCAAAAAAAGAAGATTTCTCCATTTGTCCATGAAAATATGGAAAAACGAGGAAAAGAATGCTTAGAATTTCGCAAATTTCTCAAAATCAAATTCTTTTATGTGTGGTCACATAAATTTACTGTTTTTATGAAACCAGCATAAAATATGTGTATACACACGCTAAATATACTCACATTAATGTATATAGGTATATCATTATTACATTGCTGCTACATTTTTTCGAAGAAAAGGAAGAAGAAAAAAAAATACATCACCTTGAAACATCCTTTTTTGGCTGTTATGACTTGGCGTGTGTGTATTGTATTACGTAGAGTTTTTTTTGACTATATGTTCATCTCCCACCTACCATTATGTATCTACTTTCTTTGAAAAAAAAGACAAAGGCTACCTGTAACGGTTCTCTATATCCTATTGTCCCTTGCGCTCTCTCTCTCTCTCCCTTCCTATCTCTGTGATTTTTTCCCCTTTTGTAATGTCATTAAAAGATGAAAGGGATGAGCGATCTTTTTTATACTACAGTCTTTATTCACCGTTGTCCTGTCCGGTCCCACTCCATTAAAATAATGGATGTAAATATATATCTTCTTTTTCTAGATACTTTATATCCTTTTGTCGTTACTTTTTTCCCTTCACTTCTTAAAAAAAGGATTACAGTTGGTGAAGTCGTAAATTACAGAATCGAGGAATAACCTTTGACTTTTTTTCTTGACTAAAATACAAGCTACATAAAAAACGTGTGAATCCTTTTTTTTGCACAAAGAGAAGATGAACAGTTGTTCCTTTGTAAAAATGGAAGGAAAAAAACGTACCATTCTTTCATGGAACTATACACATATATTATTATGGAGTATATATGATGCGCGTGTATATATACCTAAATATATATTTATGTATTTATATAATGGGCAGGGATGGTAGAGGCATGTCCTGTTCCGTTTTCCTATCTACATAAAAAACATTATTATTACCATCTAGCCTTGAACCCAATAAAAGATGGTACTCGTTTATTACCATACAAATGTGTACATTATAGACAGAGTATATACCTTTATTATCCCAGTGCAAACAACGTTATTATACAGGAAGTTGGGAGAGGAAATTGCACAGCGAACATAGTAAAAGTACATTTAGACACGAAGAAGGAGTGCTATAAGTCTAGTCTTTCCATTTTGCCATGTGTGAGTGTGTGTGTGTGTGTGTGGAAGTAATCAAAAGAGAAATGTTTGGAGTAGCAAAGGGAAGTGAGCAAGGTTTCACCAGAAGAAACTAGCTTTTTTTATACATTGAATGTATGGCGGAAGGAGTAGAATATTATTTTTTTCTCCCTCCTGTCTCCCTCCTTTCTCCTTGTAGTACATGCTATAATCATCCTTCCTTGTCTGCTTTATGCTATACTCTGGATAATATATATATACATGTATAATGGTATGGATGCATTTGCACGACTGATTGGTCGTATTGTGTGTATGGGGAAGATGGAAAGGAAATAAATTGCAGCCGGAAAAACCGGCATAATATACAGAGTGATAAGTGTAGTAATCTCCTCGTTTTGTATGCAAGTATATTATGAACATGGATGTTTGAACGTACACATGTGTGTCAGTGTGTAAGGATGTTTTTTTTACATGGCCACATGTGAAACGAGTAGAAGTGGTAGTATGTATAATGCTTTTGTTATCGTTGCGTTTCCACTCCTCCTGTGTTTAAAATGCATATAATGCTCCATCTCCCCCTCTCTCTCTGCTTTCATCATGCTTCATGGAAAAACATGAAGGTCTCAAGTGGTCGTGGCCTGCCATGCCATTGTGTTGTGCGACGGAGTGAAAGGAGAATATATAGCGAAATGAAATGAGTTTTTCTTTCTTTCTTTTCTTCCCGACTCACGTGTGCCTCCAACTTGGTCACAAAAACATGAGTGGGATAGGCCATAGCTCCGCCGCGTGTGCTTTCCTGAGGAGATAGGAAGCGGAGGACATGGAAAAAGAAAAAGTGTGAGGGAAGGCAAGCAAAGGCACACATTGTTATACACTCATTCCTCTCTCTCTCTCTCCATGCTCCCTCTCTCGTTATGGACAACATTTATATATATCCATACATTCTCACACTCGTACAGATTATGTTACTGTATAACAAACGTACTTTGTGTACAAGGAAAGGTTCAAAAATAGTTTAACATTTATTTCATGTAATTCTATCGGGGCCTTTGACGTCATTCCAGTAAGAGAAAATGGAAAGCGAGAGAGAGAAAGAGTTAGATCGATAAATGTGATAAGACTGTAAAAACCCAGGCTCGAACTAGACCCAGACCTACTTGCACAACAGCGGAAAACTTGGTATAGATACTAAAAGCTAACCTACTCATGGATTTTGCACAAGTCACAATGCCGCTCCACTACTCCTCTTTCGATATATCTATTACTGTTTCCGTATAAATGCATGTATCATTTATACTTCCTCTAGAAAGGTAGTTAGTACCACAATTTATATAAATGCAAGGGGTATTAAAAAAATGTGGATGGCAGATACTCCTCTTTTACAAGGTCCTTTTTAGTCTCTTTCCTATGTCTGCATTTAACCACGTTACCACTTTTTTTTTGTTTTGCTCCAGGCACTGACGGTATCCCATTCACTAATATCTTTGTGGAGTGGGTGCCCCTACTATACAGTTTATATAAGTATGAGTGCTCATGATGATCGTTATCATGTTAATATTATAACAAATTGTGCAACTTGGCATGAGCGACCAGGGTAAAAACAGACAGCTTAAGAGATGTGGGAGAAAAAATGAAAGACGCTCCTTTTCCTCAAGCCATTCTCATTTCACTCTTCTTCTTTTACTAGAATCATGGCTATAATATGATGCATGTTTCGACAAAAAAATGTAATAGTGAGAGTGCTTTTCGATAAAATTGTGGTGTGGGTAAAAATGGAATTGGGCCCAAGATAGAATCCACTATATATACATAGTTATCTACTTTGTAGAGAGAGAGAGAGAGAGAGAGAAAGAGAGAGGAAAAGCTCCGGGGAATGGAGAGGAAATGAAAACCGGGTAAAGGGGACAGACTCTCCATTTATTATACATTATACCTCCTTAACAGGATGTTGCTTATATAGCTAGGCATCATAGTATAATAATAAATATAACTTCTACTAGTAGGCCTTCATTTTCCCATTCGCGAAACGAGAGTCAGCAGCAGCGGAAGCCCTGTCAGCTGGCATGGCACAGTTTTGTTTTTCTCCATGTCGCTGTTACAGGCAATACATATATTCATATATAAAAGTGTATAGGTTTAGAACCCCAATAAAATGTTACCATTTCTCTACAAACTTTCTTTTATATATATATATAAATATATTTTTTTTGTCGACCGACTCTCTTTCTTTCTCTCGCAATTCACTACCGAGTCCTACTTTTCGGCCTCCAGCCATCCGCATCCGTATGCCTTGTCTGCCTGTCTGAATGCATGCATGCATACATTGCTTGCTCCAGATTGGCAAAATCCGCTTGGATGCATGAAACTACTAAACTACAAAAGGGACCAGTTTGAGTGAGAGAGTGGCAATTCGTGTGTGTGTGTGTGTGCCTATGCCCATATGTATGTATCTTATTGTTATCTGGCTGGCTCGACTGGTTGCTGCTGCTGCTGCTGCTGCTGTAATGCTTTTGTTCACTTTGTTCTTTCTTCCGTGAGCGTCAAGGTTATTCCTGACATGCACATTCTACTAAACACCACTCTAACACACATACAACAGCAGGATACAACATCACTGCATGCTCTTTTTTTTCGGAAGAAAGAGGGAAGAGGAAAAAAAGTCTGTTGCTGTCACCTATATCACATGAGTTATAATATGCATACATGTATGTCGAAACATGGGATACATACATTAGTTAGCAGTCATGTTGCCATATCGTCATCATCAAAGCCCTTCTACTCTGTTGGGCTTTTACGGTGCAATACGACGGAAAAACCTTTTCTTTCTTTTTTTTCATCATCATCCTATGTTTCTCAGCACGACTTTCCCTTTTTTCCTAGATGTGTGCTAAAACACTTATAAAATGGATATATATGTACATTTTTTTCACGAATAACTCTACGATTGCCATTACTTTCAATAACTTTTTTTCTAACAATTTCCCAGACCTCAGACGTTTAAGCGTATACTCTCAAGTAAGAGAATGGAGAATTGGAGCATGTGCTTTTTCCTCTCTCCCTCTCTTGCTATCTCTCTCTCTCTCCTCTTCTTTTTTTTATACGTCCACTAAACAACTTTGTCTAAGGTAATGGCTTGCCTTGAAACTTGGCTAGCAAATCCCATCGAGGATGACCTCGAATTCCCTCTCAGCAAATTTCCACTTCTTTCACAGGCGGATAGGTTGAAAAAAAAGGAAAAGTATTAAGAGAAGTAGAGAGGGAGATAGAGTGAGTTCCCTTTGCTGCTCTCATTTTACTGCTTATGTCTGTGTATCCGAGAGGCGCTTTGGCGCTCTGTGTATAGCGGATGTACGGATGTTGTGAAATTAATACGACATGAATATAACATGGCGGAGGAGGAAAGGAAGCCTCTTTTCCCGGATAGAGTTGTAAATCTTCCAAGGTTATCTATATTTCTATACCCAGTGCAGAGAAACACGAAATAGTATAACATTTCATACAACTTTTACGATTTCTCTTTGTGTGTGTGTGTATGTTTGGATGCCTTTCTCTTTGATTCCTATCCGGTTCCCCAGAGAGAATCCAAAACTCTCCACCAATAGCAAACACAGTGGAAAGGTTTCTTTTTCTATCTTTCCTCTCTCTCTCGCCATTTATATTTGTAGACATATTGTAAAGTCAGTATGTTGGAATGTTTGCCTTTCTTTCTTTCCCTCTCTCTCCCGCACAAGACCTACTTTTTTTACGGGAGGGAGAAATGTTTCCGTTTTTTTCTTCCCTTTGTGATATGATTATGACTGGAGGGAATGTAGCACCGTTTACTACCAGTTTAGATGACGTGTGTGTGTGTGTGTGTAAAGGGAACGGGATGTCAAGTGAAAACGAAAATGGGGAAAAGGAGAGGAAATGTGCCTGCTTTTTCCGGATGGAAATTGGAAATATCTGGAGGAAAAGTATATAAAAAACGGGCTTACAAACACTAGCTATATGCATTAGACATGGTAATTGCGTGTACTCAAACTACTCACTTTATATCCAGAGAGAAGAGAAGGAAAAAAACAATACGCTTTTACTATTCAAGCTGTTGTTGTTTGTGAATGAATGTTTTTGTATGTATGCACGGGTAGGTATAGGTAGGTATGTCCGTGTCTGCTGCTGCTGGATGGATCTAGGACACTTCCGAGAGAATTCCGTGACCACGGAAAGGGAAAATAATCCAGCAAAATTGAGCAAGAGAAAGAGAAAAAAAACAAGAAAGAGAATATTTATTTATTATAGTAGGTAGGAGATGTTGATTGTTGAACCTGGCCTGGTTCACTATTCCCATTCTACATTATGTTGTTATACGATTGTGTTTGTGTGTGTGTTCCAGCAGCAGCACAAAACTCATTCATTCTAGTAAATAGTATTCCAGCCACCTCCACATAATAAATATATTATATTTCACGTATCAAGACAACGACAAAGAAAATACTATTAAGGCCTCTTACGATTAAAGTTATTACGGATATATATATATTTATACCTATATATTTTTTTCCCCCGCTCGTATTTATTTATAACGTATCATGGCAAAGGATCGTCGTCATCCTATACCCCTACACATTCTTTTTTGTACTACACACACTACATGACCTGCTGCACTATATATTTATAGGGAAGCCAAATAAAAAGTAATAGTTGTTTCCACACTCCTCTTGTCTGGCCTAGTACTGGGCAAAAATAAATGGAATAAAACCTTGCTTTTAAAAAAACTCACTTTCATTTCTTTCACTTGCTCTCTCTGTTTGTATGTCTGAGACTGGGACATTGTGCAAGTGCTCACTTATATGCAGTCGCGCTCTCTCTCTCTCTCTCTCTCTCTTTGTCTTCAAGTGCTTCTTCACATTTTGCTTTCCATACTATATCACAATGATGATGGCATGGAGGAAAGAGGTGGATGGCTGGTTGGTTTCGTGTAGTAAGGCCGTCGTTGGAAGGTTTTTTTTGTTGAAAAAAATTGAACAAATTTGGTGCAGATTAAAGAGAGAGACGGGTGTTGCGAACCATGCATCAATGCATAACAAGAGAATGTATAGTGTAACAGCTACACTTTATATACAAAAAAAAGTATGTATATCTCGACCCATTTTTCCTTTCCCCTTTTTTTTATCATATAAGCTTATTTTCTAGCCCTCTCGTCTTTCTTCATACTTTACTTTTCCCACACAAATTCCAGTCGTCTCCTTTTGTTGGCTACGTAGTACACAAAATGGCCTTGTTGTTTTTTTGTTGTTATGCTTTCTTCCTTTCAAAACGAAATAGGAAGGTGCTTGTTTTCTTCTATTTTTTTAAAGTCTACTATAAACTGTGATGCTGGTAGTGAGGCTGGAATGTTTTAATCCCATTCATTCCAAACCAACTCGTCATTCATTCAACCAGTCTTATGGCTGACGACTTTTAGCCCCAATGTACAAAATACTACACACAATCCTCTGTGTTTACTATATGCATTATATATATATATATGTTGATGTGTTTCAAGGGTATTTTTGTCGTTTGTTCCTCTTCTTCTTCTTCTTGTTAATAATCCAAATCCAAATATACAGGCGGAAGATGAATTTTTCAGAGCTAAGAAGGGAATTAGGTGACATACATTTTTATCTCTTTTTTCTCTCTCTCCTTCTCATAATATAAAATGTTATACCTACACTTCAAAAACCAAACTTTTTTTAATACAATTCAGTTGTGTATTCTTAGTCACCAAAAATAAAAATGAAAAGTATAGTTTTACATAACTGACCTAAACTAAATGTAATATTATAGGCATGCTGTTTTTTTTAAATTTATGTTTCACATTCTCTCTAAAATGCAATAAATTTAGCGCCTGTTTAAAACTTTTAAAAAGTAAATAAATCCTCGTAAAAGAGTAACAGGAGGCAAAGTGCGAGAGCAATTTATTTATATATATTAATATATATACATATTTTACGTATAGTTAAGACGGGAACAAGACGAAAATGAGAGAGAGAGAGAGAGAGCGAGAGAGAGAAAGAAGGAAACGTGTTGGTAATATATTATTTTGTTTGTTGATGATGATACACTTGTATTTTTGTTTTTGATGCTTCTCTATAAAAAAAATATAAAAATATAGGGCAGGCCATAATATAAAAAAACTATTTACATATTAAAGTAAATCAGTGTGCGTTATTTTTTTTCTCGCAACTGAGCCAAAGTGCTACACATGCACACATACAAGACATATTGTACTATCATCCCATTATATTTATCTCGTTGACATAAAACAGAGACATAGATCATTCCTCAAAATTGAGAAATGGTTTTTCTTGCATTATTTTTTCTGGCTACTTTTTTCTTCTCTCTGATATTGCCAATCTGTGTACATTTTTCTTGGAACTTGTAAAATAAATGATTAAAAAAATGTTGAAGATGTATTTTACATACAAAAAAAATTAAATGAATATAATTTCATCAAGAAATATAGTGCAAAAAAATACATAATCAAATAAAAAGAGTTAAAAACATGGTGATGATGATGATGATGATGATAGAAGGATGAAATAAAAAAAGGGGGGAATAGTAGTACTGCGCTGAGGAATGCGATTACATACATGCATTATGCATTTATTTATGCATATCAACGCACGTTGATTACTCACACAAGTATGTGCACGGAAAGGAACGTCAGCTTCCAATGTATTTCATTTTTAATTTTTTTTGCTATCGTATCATCATCATTATTATATTATTAATATCATAATATTATTATGTGTATAAAATGGTCACATATCAAAGAGTGCGCGCGTCATGTGTATTTTTTATTACAAATTTCGTGCGTCTGCTGAGAGTGTAATGTGCGGTGGTGATGAGGATTTCTCTTGGCTTGGGCCTGACTGACTGCCTGTGCAAATGAACCAGTCCTTGACCCCATCACGGAATGAATATATGGTATACTAATAATAACATCAACAACTTAATCTTCTCAGTGTAATATTATTATTATAATGGCATTATTGTCTATAACAGGTTCACTTGTGCCACACACACTACATGCTAATCATAACATGTCGATTGGTGAAAAAAAAGAATGGAAGCATCATAGTACATATTATTATGCACTTTTGTACCATATCCTATCATGATGATGATGAGGATGATGATCGCATCATCGCCATAAGCCACATAATAATATAAACATATACGATTATGACAATGATGGCGAGCAAACAGAGAGATAACCAAACTTGTGTGTTGTGTGTGTGTGCACGACGACCATCATCCAGCCGTCCCTGAAATAACAAAAAAGCTTTGTGCGCAAACTAACTTCCATGTGTCGCAGCTTTTTTTCAGCAGGCTGATGATGATGAGCATGTATGATTTATATTAGAGCGCTGCTACTACCACTATATATTATGGAACTAGTTGAAAACATCTGTGTACCTTGTCAATGTTGATGAGGATGACCAAAAAAAGCAAACTTTATTTTTCCCTCCGTATATGGTAGGAAGCTCTCAAAAAAATGTTATATCCCAGATTATGTCAATCCAAGCGTGCTAAATACTTTGCGTTGCAAATAAGTCCATCTCTATCAACCTATACGCGAAAAAAAAGTATATCAATCAAAATATAAATTAAGTTGGACAGCAGCAGCATCAGTAGAGTACTATGAGTAGTAGTATAATAAATAATTATTATTATAATTTCAATCCATTATGTCAGCAAATAAACAGTACATTTTTTTTAATGATTTAGTTTACCATTTTTGACAACTCGCCAAATTTATCACTTGGTAAACTTACATTCCAGCAAGTGTTAGGACACACACACATTTTAATCTTCGACATCATTATCGGTAGTGCCATAATAATAATCATCATAATGGTAGGTAGTAAAATGGTAACAGTATTACGCGTGTAGTAATTATCCCTGTCCACGCAATCCGATAAGCGGACTCACTCATTCAGTCAGACAAACAAAATCGAAACTGATGATGATGATATACCTAGTTTGTATTGTTATGCTTCACTTGCAATCAACATGATCATTAATACACATACCTACATACATATTATACATAGGTATTATATGTGCTCATCAACACCACCATCACCATGCTTCCTTACCTGTTTGATGTTCTTTCTACTTACTCCTACAACTACATCCATTCAACTTTATAGTATGTACGTATGACGGATGGACGGGCATATACATATATTACATATACATATGTGTGTGTGTGAATGAGTAAAGCTAAAACTTTCGCTGTCCTACTGACATAGTTATTTTTTTGAAAAACCGTGGACTATTATCGCTCCTCAAGTGTGGTAGATACATGGTTACTCGTAGTATAATTTTTATCCCAATAATAATAGTATATTATACACACATACATCATATTATACACTTATATATATATATATTATGCTCCTCGAAAAATTCTTTGTCGTATGTTTATCTAAGCAAAAGCATTAAGCTTTTCTATACAACAACACCACCAGCTTTATATGTACCCATATTCTTAATATTATCTTGTTACATATAAGAGAAATGTTTGACTTTGCTTGCGTGTGTAATATGCATGGATGCATGTGTAGAGAGAGTCTCTTCTTCTTTTTCTTTTTAAACTCATGCATGTAAGCATGTAACTAAATGGTGGTAATAATAATAATAATAATAGGTATACTACATCAGCAATAGAGCTGAGTATCATGTATTTATGATGATTATGATCATGATGAGATTACATTAACCACCACTTATGCTCTTCTTTCTTTCTCAATTGTTTACTCTGAAAAAAAAGAAAAGAAAATAGAAGAAACAAAAATTGCAAAGAAAAACATGTACGCATGTTTGCTTTTATAGTATTATTATTACTTATTATTTTTTATATTAGATATTATGTACCTATTTGAAAAAA
>JAITYZ010002711.1:0-10286 GCA_027744595.1 Paronellides praefectus
TTATTATTAATTATCAATTTTCAAAAAAGTAAATTGGCACAATATTGAATAGTGGATAGCAAATACATGAATGGATCAATAAAGATCTACCTGACAATATCTGTTTTGTTGATTTTGGTGCAGTGTACAAATATGCAATGGTACGTATTCATTTATCTCTTTTAACCAAGAGATAGTGGAATACTAATTAATTAGTATTTAATACTTTGTAATCTTATGTAATATCAGCATCGGCACTCGGCACTCTTTTAATCCATTGAACTTGAGCCGGCTGTGTATACACAGCTTGAGCCTTTGTGCACTGTGCACACACTCAAGTTTATAACTTGAACTTGAGTCATGATTGGGTTTTCAATTATCTTCAGTTTGCACACGTGTGGGAATAAATATGAAAATAAACACTATTAAATTAAAGAAAGGACTGTTAAATGATTAGAAAGATTTCGAGAAAGATGGAGAACAAGACTCGAATTTCAAAATAAAGTTCAAAAAGTTCAAAATCGATTTGGCTGATTTTTTAATACCAACCAAACCGAGCTCTTGACCTAAAAGACTCGGGTACCTTTGAAGAAGATCCGATAATTCCTTACAAAGTTAAAGATGGAACGTACCAAACAACTAATGAAAGATTTGAATTTGAGGAGCATTTTAATAAAGGACCCAGTTATAACCAAAGCAAATACCTGTCGCTGTTGGCATAAACTAGAGGTGAACAAATAATATATTTAATCAGCACTCATGCTAAAAAATAGAGAAGCAACGAGTATTCATTATCTCCTGTATAATATTTAACAGTTCAATTAACCTGAAATAGTCAAATAAATGCATCCCGTAATGCCAACTCAAGGACAATCAGTGCCAGTGACACGGTAAATATATGTTTATATGTTTTCATGATCAATAGTTTTAAATAACGCATTAATTTATATTCTCATCATTTATTTTTTTTCAACAATTACTCTCATTTTATTGTTCATCTTCCATTCTCAATGATGATGACAGTGACAGTACAACAACTACTACATCATTTAACATTAGTATATTTACGGGTGTGAATTTTTTTTCATAATAATATTGCCTATGTAGTGTAGTACAAGAAATACATAATATGGACCAATAATAAATATAGTGTACAAGACGAACAATATAATAATTAATAATAATAATAACATTCTAATGCGATTAACAAAACATAAAATACACGTTGTGCATAACAAGCTATATGATGATGGATTGATTAGTTGTAACCTTTTAAATCTGATAAATTGATACACTAACAACAATACATGTATTTAAATTTTTTTTTGGCCCACCAAAGTTGTAAATTTTTCGGCTCATATTACATAATGTGAATATGTATATAGATACATAACACAAGACGAACCTAGGTATTATATAGTATATATTTACTTCAGTTTACAATATTATTATATTAACTTCATGGTAGTATTAACATTTTTCTAAGCATGATTTAACGATCAAAAATCCAAGACACGTTTATCTTCTTCTTCTTGTCATATATATTTTTGATCCAGTTTAGTTTCTTTAGTCTTCACACAAAAAGGCCGCCATACAACAGGACAATGCCAACAAAATTTAAAAATTATCATGTACAAAAATTCAATCTATATCTTTTTCAAATACAACATTAATTACACACAAGTAATTTCACCAGCCCCTCTATATTCCTTGGTAAACTTACACATAAAGCATAACCTTTTAGACTATGACTATTGATTTATCTTAGATTCACAATAAAGAGAAACTTACTCATAACGATTCCAGATTCAAAATAAAGTTTTGCTCATTTCTCAGTCAATTTTACTGTTTTCACTGTACCATATTTTTTATCTTTGTCATTGTAAAGCACATTTAGTTTATTGTATTCTGTGGCATATTTCTTTTGTAACATATGACAAAAGTACAATATAATTATTATTTATTAAACGAAAATTCATTACTAACATATTTACGACACGATTTACGATTTTATTCTTAACATCGGTAGTATTATTATTATTAATATCCTAATCTGTCTGTGGTGTAATGTCCATGTATATTTTTTAAATTTTCCAGTGTATATATTTTGATAGCGTAAACGATTAATAATTATTATAGTTGAACTGATGCAATTCAAAAATGCATCACTATCGATCCTGCAATATATTTACATGTCGGTTTAAATGTCATCTTGAAACATTTCTAATTTCGAGGAATATATATACTGCACATTTACTTTTTTCTGTTGATTAAAAATGGATTGTAATTTTCAATAATAATTTAATAATAATTAAATATAAATACTTTTCGTATTTCGAAATCTTATGTTCTTGCATGTAGCTTACGATATACCTTTTCACATGATTTAATTTTACAAAGTTATCTGTCTATTATTTTTACAGGAATTATGAAATATTCACAAATTATGTACTTTTTAGATTTTAGATAAAGTTTACATTTAGAGTTTAATATGAAACGAATACCAATTTAGAATAATTTCTGCAGATTCGGATTATTTTTACTCATTGACCAGTAAACAATAAGTCTACTGGATCAAAGTTAAAATTGTAAATACATATTATGCATACGTATATTTGATGATTATGATGATGATGGGTGGTATGAGACATTATTAAACCATTATTCTAGAAGAACTAACAACGATTACCGTAATTAATTATTATATTTACTTTTTACTTAAGTAATGCACCCACACTACCGTCATCCATTTATTAAATTTTCTCTCGACACTTTGCTTTCATGTATAATCAATCGGTACAGCAAATATACTTTAGATGATGTATTGTTTTTTAAGCATTTCATTTGGGAATGACGGGAAACACACAAATGCAAGGGAATAGATTAAGCACCACCAGAAGACAAAACACCCAAACAATAAAACGTTGACATATCAATTATGGCAACATCAATTTACGATACTAATGTCACTTTTTTTTTGAACAACATTAACACATAAACTATTCAGGTAGTTACATTAAATTATCATTATGTTTTGCTCAGTTGCTAATTCAACTTTTCAAGTTAGTTAAATACAATGTGAGCAGACAAATGGGTGGACTCTGCTCTTTTCGGAACGGGAGGAGGAGGTCTCTTTTGTCTCAATTCCACAGCAGAATATTGGGCCGAGTTTAGGGATTTCCGTCCTTCAAAGTTTTCGTAAATGACTACGCTATTGGAACTGGAATTACTATGAGATAATGGAATATTGTTTGTCTGCTGATAAATAGCATTGTTTGATGGAGTGCTTGCGGTTGACACGCTGCTCGTGTACGAGACAGCTCTTTGCGGAGGAACAGGTTTTTGTCCTATAGGAGGCGGACTGGGTCTATTATTAGCCATGTTATGTGCTGCAGTATTTGGAAGTTTCCCCATTGTGTTTCCAATCGTCATCGTACCGTAATGTTGGCTCACCCAGGCTTCAACATTGTTCAGGTTAGAATTTATTACGGCAGGACTAGGCATTGTTGCTGACTGACATGGTGGAGGTGCTGGAGGGAAGCCGCCATTCATATGCATACCTCCTCCCATAACACCATTAGATGGAGGTAGTTGTTTTATATTCAATTCCTCCATAACCGGCATTGGAGGAGGTAACTCGGCAGCATCTCCGACTGGCTCTATTCTAAAGCCAAGTATCTCATGTGGTGTCGTGTTCCTGTCAGTATGGCATTTCTGGGCTACCTGCCACTTCTTTTGCATAACTCTTTGCAAATCCTTGATAAAATGTTCTGGAGGTTCTTCCAACTTTTTCGGACTAGATGGTGGTTGTGATGATGTATCGCATAAATTAAAACCAACTCTCTTTTGGCTGCCGACTTTGTTAACATCAACCACGCCATATATGTTTTCCCCATATATGTTTTCCCCTCCGTTGCTGATATCTGAGGGAACCTTATTTAGTAGTGTAGTGTTGTCAGCTCTACTTTTCAGTCTTTCTGACAGTTCAGTTGCAAACGACACACCTCGTTTGACCGTACCTGTATTGTTTGCAGCAGGAGTGCTGGTTTTAAGACAACTATTTGTTATGATTGTATTATTTGAAATGGTATTATTAATATGTGATGGCGGCTTTGAATTCACGATGACATGATTGATTGGGGGTGGAGGTGGTGGTGGAAAGGGTGCTGGATCGGGACTTGGCGAATTGGAAGATTCCGATTCTGAATGTAAAAGTTCAGGAGGAGGTGGCGGTAAATTTTCCAAATCCAAAGAATCCAAAGTTTCTTCTACCACTGGCTCCACTGGAGGATTAGAATGAGATCTTGACAGTGTACCAGATGTGGGTTTAGTTGGGACAGCTGGTGGCGGATTTCGTTGAAACGGCATTGCATTTGGTTCCTTAGAGGTGATGTGGATCTGAGACACCATAGACGAGCTTGAAGAGCCTGAACTATTACCACTTAGACTTCGCTTTCGTTGTAATGTCACGGTACTTCCTTCTCCAGGAGCTGTGCTGATGTTAATGAACTCTCCGACCATTGACCTGGTGTTTACTGTTAGTGGAATTTTTGGTGTGAGAGCAGTTGATGGTTTCCGCTTTATGGTTCCACCCATTGGACAGTCGCTTTCAAAACCTTCTTCCTTTGTTAATGGAGGTGGAGCAGGCATCTATGTAGAATAATAAAAGGTCGAATTGTTTTAGTGACACTCTGTGTAGTCAGCAAAATTATATGCATAATTCATTGAATATGCTAAACTTAAACTCAAAGCTTACATTTGTATCAACAGTGGAGTTTGGTATGGCATATGCCTGAATACTTCCGGACTGGTAGCTTTCTTGGGAGTAACGTCGCACCGGTGATTTATTGATTGAATTTTTATTCGCTGTAGAGATTATTATAGGATTGTTCATCTGCTGAGGCATGGAGGCCAGTGATACGCTTCGTCCAAACCTATCCAAGTCTTCATGTGCTAAATCTTCCATGAGACTTCTGTAGTTATCCCAAAGTTGTTGCTTGTTGTTAGTTGACTAAAGAGAAAAGAAAACGCATTAAATTAGATCCACATTTATCTTTACCAGTAGTCTGTCAATGATTATAGACGAGAAACAATACAGGAAAAAACACCTACCTTTGCTATTCTAATTCCAACCATCCATAAACGTAGTGTGTCCGCATCTTCTGCACATAGATACTTCATGTGTCGATGAGATTTAACTTGGAGTCTCGCAGGCTTCAGAGCAAATCCAAACTCAGTTGGGGATTTGAACTTTTTCTTCCATCCAATTCCCTGGTACGCCTAGAAAAAAAAGCAACAAGTAATAAAAAAAATCATTGGCTGTTGGCAAACTTTTTTCTTCATTCAGTCACTGTATTAGTCAACGAGGAACATAAAAAACAGAAAGGAAAGTCGGATAAAACAGAGACCGAAAATTAAAGCTTTGTGTCTTTTGCAACCAACCTGAATATTATGATCGATAGTAGCTAAACAAATAAGATCCTTTGATGCATTGGCGTGTGTTCTTCCCTTGGGACAATAGTAAATTCCAGAAGCTCGAAGAACGAAAGGAAACTTTTTCCAAGCCTTCTTCCCTTCTGCTTTAAGGTAGAGGAAACTCTCCACTTCCGGAACGCCGACACCATGTGCAAAGAACTCCTCAATTAGCCCATTCTTGGTGTGATCGTCCATACAACCACCGGAATGTGAGATGAAAAGAAAAACGTGTCAGAAAAAAGGAACTAAGTCAGTAAGGAGATTTGTATGGAGAGATACCATCACACATATCACGTAGACATGTACTTCCTGCATTTCATCTTAATATATATCCATACAAAAGGACTTTTTCAGTAATTTATCTCTTCCGATGAAATCTTTTAGCTGTGCGGCCAAAATAATGAATGTATACAATAATGAAATGCGTTATCATCGCCGTCTCTTTTGTGTTTTTGTTTGTTAAAACATTTTTCTTTCTCTACTTACCCATATGCAGATGTGGAAGATGTTCCACCAATGTCCATTTTTGGGACAACTGAACATGATTCTTGTCAGCTAACAAAGCCAGAACACGTCCACAAGTCATCGACTCCTCCACCATTAGAGCTTTGCTGCTACCATCCTGAGTGAACGCCTTTACGTAGAGCCTTGTCACGCTTGCAGCACGCATTTTCTCCAAAGCCACACGGATCTTCTCCGCCTTTTCATCCTGTAATTAATTATTAGAGAAAACCAACACGTCAGCACTTGGCGCACAAGTTGCGAAAAAAAAATTCATTACAAGTCTAATTAAGCCACAAAAAGGAGATTCACAAACATAGAGACAATGAATCATTTTACTCAGTTTGAATTCAATAGTTTGGGAGGAGTCAAGACCAATGGTCTAAAACAACAGCAAGGAGTGAAATTACATTAACATTTACACACTTTTAATTATTTTGTTGTTAAACAATGGAATTTAGCAAGTCGTTCATCAGCACAACTAAACGTTACAAACACACACACTACACATTCACGAGAGGATAACAGAAGGAGTGGCTTTTCAAATTCATAACGCAACAAAGCAATTAAAAGGCAATTAAGTTGTGTCAAACAAGTCCACCTTCCCACCATATCACAACTTGTCAACAAGTAAAAAGCTGATATCATTCAAAGGCATACGAAATGTAAAAGCAAGTGTAAAAAATAAAGATCTAAAATATTTGGTTAATAAACTTACAGTTCCTCCAGATTCTAGTTTCTGCAGTTTTGCGCTGACAAACTCAGCCAACTGCATTACGCAAAAAAATATTCCGTAGTAAATCCAAGTGAAGCAAAGAGTGTGATTGATCCATAAAATTTGCAGGTTGTTAAATGTTGAAGTAAACAATAATCAAAAGCCGAAATGAAAAATAAAATCACGATACGATAAGGATCCATCAAAGAGCCCAATGCCAAATTGTTAAACAAATCATCCCGAAAACAAGGAGAATAAAAAAAAACATGATCAGAAAATAAAAGTTATATATAAAAACAGCAGTTAGCAATTTAGAATGTATTAGCACAAGCGGAAAAAAAACATCTCTTTCATTTGAGATAAGCTATCATCATTCACTAGATTTTATGACTTTTTTATTCGTCTTGCTTACTACACAAATAATCCCAATTCCAATGCTATAAGCCATTCAACAAAGCCATTTAAAATCCCTCTCTACTAGCACAAGTGGGATAATTTTTTTTAGAGAATACATAAACTGTATGATCTAATGATTACCAAGTTGGTTTAATAAATCATGAATCCACCCCCAAACAATAAAAATTGAGTTTTTTGGAGGCTGGGATAAGATAAAGACAACAAAAGCACAACAAAAGCGTAAAACGCAATTTGACATTTTATATTTTCACATTACCTCAGTAGCATGAAGAACATTGGAATGGGGCATGCTGGCAGCACTCTTAGCACCACAACTGGCAGTGCTGCTTCCACTGCTGGATCCACTTGCAGACAAGGAACTTCCACTGGACAACAAGGATGCATTGTCTGAGAAGCCGGAATCATTGTCTGGGCTTTCGGTTCTGACACCTACAGAAAAAGAAAAAAAGATTGAAAATAGAAAATTGGGTATTTCAATTTGATTTCAACGTTTGTCAGTCACACACCACCTTATCCGAAGAAATCAAAATAATTTTCTCGTTTTTATTATTACTTTTGTCATATTGACAACATGAAATTAGAAATCGTGATCGTGAAAAGTACCAGTTTCAATATCAAGAAAATAAACAAAAAACAAAATATTATTTACCATTGTCACTCTGAGATTGGGATGCACTGGAAGGTTTATTATTTTCTACCCCAGGCACTTGTAATAGACTCGGTTGATGACTGATCTCTCTGTCAAGACTCATCTGAAGTGCAGATAATTCCCCGAGGATTGCGTTCAGCTCATCTTCCTGGGTATCCTGTATTTTATATAAATATAGTTGTGTAAATAGAGGAGCAAATTTTGTATAAAGTTATAATAATAAGCCAAAATACAAACCTCAAGGGTAGCTTGAGAGAAGCGGAATGGGTCTGCCGGTTTCATTGTCCCCATATCCTGTAATTGCAAAAGAAAATAGAATCTCATTAATCATCAAATGCTAAACAACAAAAAAAATATCGCATAATAAAAATCTTCCGCCATCATCTTTTTCTCTTCTACTGCTTCATCCCCCTAATAATAATACCACGAGAATCGATCTATCAAAATATACCACAAAACTAGGTATACACTCAAGACTCGACTCAAGTATGTACTTCAGTGATTTAGATGCAAACCCCCAAAAAAATATTCCATCTTGATTATATTCATTTAATATACTTCACCACAAAATGGGATGGAAATATATACCTACCTACACATAAATTATGTCCCTAAAACTCTATTGCATGCATACGTCATATTCCATTAAAATCTCATACCATAAAAAAAGTTTCCCCCAACGTTTCTCCAGCAGAACGATCATATTTAATCAGACTGACATTCCAGCAGAAGAAACACACTCAGATCCGGTATTATAAAAATCTAAATTGCTCTTCATTTCGAGCGATCTACATCTTCACAATGCATTGGGATGCTTTTTGGTATTAAGCCTCATTTCAACTTTTGTATTCTCATTTTTTATATTTTTGTATCATTCAAAATGCATGTGTTTATTTGTATGCGCGTACGTCATACTCAATTAACTCCTTACGCACTGTCGTGTTACTAAACTAAAGTATCACCAAAAACATGACAAAACCATTTATGTATTTGTATTACAAAGTTCCAGCCCATTTGTCACTAAAAACAATAAAAAACCGCTCCAGTCATGGAATTTTAAAGAAATCTAGTTTCATCTGTTTATGATTATTATTCATTTACATACGCACATTCATGAAATTAAATGTATCTCACGGAAGATAATACCAATTATGCAGCTCTCTGAATTTAAATGACTTTTATGATGCGTAATATTTTTCTCAATTCGTACATGATATTACTTTTTACTAATGGTTATAATAGGAAAGTGCTGGAAGGTTCAAGCTCCAAAAATGTCCCATTTGTTAACTCAAAGCATCATAAAACGATCTTGTTTTCATCCATAATTTTGACAAAAGTGGCAACAAAATACGTGCCAACTATCAACACACACACACAGGTGAAGATTTAAATGATCTATATTCTGTAATCATCCTCATGCTCGTGATTCATGCGTGTGAGAAGTTACACCACCACCATAATCACCATAAACTTTAGTTTAACTACTTCATTTTATTATACTCCCTTTAAAACTTCCTACTTTTCCTAATCAGACAACCAGAAGAGAGGCACGAGTTAGAACAAATGAGCATTTGAGACAAAAGCATCATAAAACGATCTTGTTTTCATCCATAATTTTGACAAAAGTGGCAACAAAATACGTGCCAACTATCAACACACACACAGGTGTAGATTTAAATGATCTATATTCTGTAATCATCCTCATGCTCGTGATTCATGCGTGTGAGAAGTTACACCACCACCACCATAATCACCATAAACTTTAGTTTAACTACTTCATTTTATTATACTCCCTTTAAAACTTCCTACTTTTCCTAATCAGACAACCAGAAGAGAGGCACGAGTAAGAACAAATGAGCATTTGAGAGAGAAACCTATTCACAGAGACGAAATGAAACGAATACTTAAAAAAAAGCATCTTCAACTCTTCTGTTCACTCGCTCGAGGTTGATTTACGACAGCTCTAGAATGTAATTCAATTTCAAAGTTAAGAAATTTGTCTAAATTTTACTAAAAGAAAAATGAAAGGGGAAGAAAGGGTGTTCCGAAAGCAAACATACATACCTAGCAAACTAGTTTCCTTATTTAAAAAAATTTTTGGCCTTACTTGAAGCGTCATGCAGCTACTATATATAACCAAAAGCACATAATTCATGGAATGGTCTTTTAAAAAAAACTAGTTTTAAGTGGAAATAATGCTGCTCATCACAATCTTTAAGAAAAAGAACTCTTTTCAGAGTATCTCATCGTCGCCTTTTGTTTTAACCCTTTCTCCTTCCAATTCCTTGCCTGGTAATACTCATATTACTCATACTCTTTGAATGAAAACCGAAAACTAACCCTTTCCTATATCCAGCAGAAAAAAACAGAAACAGTGAATATTCCTGTGAGCGCGAGAAGTGGGAACATATACAATCGTGAGTGTACATATATATATCGTAATAATAATCTACATTATGAATGAATTTTCATAAAGCATCCTTCAGTGAAATCCATTTTTTACTGATTTCTTCCCCTCCTCCAAAAACTCTCAATATTTCATAAATAAAA
>JAITYZ010002712.1:0-18759 GCA_027744595.1 Paronellides praefectus
CTTATTTATAATTTAACAAATACATATTAATAATTTATTAATACTAAATACCGCTTACCCCTACAGGTTTTGTCTTGCGAAATCGGGGGTAATTGCACAGGTGTGTGATTGGTATCCTGGTAAATAGTAGTCAATTCCATCCCCACTAAAATGAGCAGACCCGCCACAAATAAGGCGAATACCTGGATCGAATTAATAATTAAATAATTTTAATAAACATATATAATTGAAAGAAATACTGTTTTTTATTATAATACTTATACATGTTGTCTAATACAAATATAATACTTACCAGATCCACACAGGCGACAAACCGTGATAAAAATCTCCATACCCTCAATTTGTTTATTTTGGGGGTTTGGACGGAGGAAGCGTGGAGAGAAATTGGATTCATATTTATTTCAAACTTGGAAAGCTTTGGCAATAAATTCAAGATTTAGTTATTAAATTTTATATAAATGCACGAAAATTCTTATATTCAAAATTCAAAGGAATATTTTCTTTCTTTAAGATTTTCTATTTGACTTGAATTTTTTTAAAAGAGCACAGCCCAAAAACGAAAGGCAATTTAAGTTGTTGAGCAGTTGACTGAGAAAACGATACTGAAGGCCAAGATGAAAGATGATACAAAAGTTGAGTTGAGACTACTGGAATGGGAGATTTTTGTCTCTGTACACCACAGAAAATGCAATGGACATACGTGCTTAACCTACATGGTTTATATATGCACTCGTGCTTCTTCCTTTACATTATTTTTGACTGACTGGAAGCTGAAACGAGGGTGAAAATGTATTGTTAGCTGTGCAAACAAAAAACGTAAGTCAAAGTATCTGACTAGAGCATCAACAAGAATGTATAGTAAGCACACTAACAGTAAAAACGTATTTAGCTGAGAATGACTAATCCACCAAGAGAGCATGCTGCTGGTGGCATTTATATCTAAAGAAGCGAGAGGAGTAAATATGTATTCATTTATTGTAACAAGGCCATATAAAAGATCCGCCCTGTAAAAAGATTTCACGAGGAAAATTACAACACTTGGAACAACACGAGGAAAATATTTTAGTTGTCGTAATTTCTACTCTTTTAATTTCCGTTCCTGACGATAAATCATTTTCCTGTATTCAAAAATAAAAACATTATTTTTACCTTTCGCCGTAGAGCTACCAGAGTGTGCGTGAGCTAGTCTTTGTAACAAAATAACTATAAACAATTTAAATTATTTGCGGATGGACAGACTAAATGTTATGAGTCGATATGGCTTGGTCCAAATGAGACTTTAAACATTGCAACCTTTTTTAGTGTGTGCCCCACTAAAGATAGGTACATATACTCCAATACTACTGCTATCATGCTGCCCTTTGTAACCTTCTATATTACAGAGCATGTCACACATGGAAATGTGAAAGGCATTATGAATAACATTATATTTTTGTTGGTAAGAACTAAAAAATATAAAAGCACTGTACTCCAGCATAAACGAAAACAATGGGTATGCATACTAACCATACTAACATAATTTTAGGTAGGTGTTTATATTTAGCTGAAAATGACTAATTCACCGAACACTCTTGTAACATTCACGTGCATTTATTTCTGACGACGCGAGAATAGTAGAAGATCATATTCTGTAATACTATTATGAATATTATATTCTTCGAATGAATATATGTATTTAATATTAAATCCCTGCGACTGGTAATAAGCATGACGTTGTGACGTAAAAGAGTGAATAATATTGGTAGAATAACCAAATGACGTTTTAGTTAGAACAAAATAAGATACCAGACAACCCTGCAAAGCTATATGGAATACCCGTGTTGAGTTTTCTCAATTTAATATTATTGATGCTGTTCATATTATGAAACTTGAATAATGCACTGTTTGCGACTTGGTTGTTTAAATACCAATTTGTACTTTTTCTTGGATTGAATTTGATCAAATACTAAATCATGAAGCGAAAATTTGATGTTGGCCATCCTACCAAGTTGGTTGGTTAACTGGTTGATCGACGACATACATATTTTGATTCAGGCAATGGCTTAAACGGCGATTCTCAAATTTATTGCTAATAAATCCATCGAAGATTTTAAAAAAAACTCGGTGACGGACAGAGTATATATATATACTTTCTGGATATTTTTGGTCGTAGTTGGTCCTTGGCATTTTGTGTAAAGATATTAATTTGACAACACAAGTGGCATACAATGAAGAGATAACATTAATGGTAAGAAATCTCTGTTTACTACTATCTGTGCAAAGCATAAGACCCTCACGTAGCTCGCCTTGCAATGTATACCAAATACGTGCGCACATACTTGCTTTGAAGATAAACCAGCTTTATCATGTTAGATTACAAAACTGGTCCAGGATCTTTACAGAATTATAAATATTAAGAACGTCATGATTCATGATAACAAAATTTTTTGCCGTTCTTTTGTACAGCTTGAAAGAACTTTATTTATGCTGATTGTTATCGATAAGAAAAACAAACTCAAAAACGTTTAAAAATTTCCTTGCCTCCTGCTAAGCCTATTAAAGAAAAATGAAAGAGAAAGTTTTGTTACACCCATGTTTAAAGATGGGAACATATCCCTAATCCCTTGTCTCTCCGTTGCATTACTTGGAGTTTCACCACTTGTAAATTTCGATTAAAAAATATGGGGTTCCATCAACAATGTCGCAAATATGTATGATTAATGATTATTAATCGCTGATTACTGATAAGAATACTAGCGAAAACACATCAACAAAAACACATATAATATAAACTTATAAAATTAATTAACAAAGCAAAACATTTAACAATTAAGTTGGCAACTTGGAATATCAAAGCTGGCCAGAATTTTATTTGCGATTTGCCTAATTTTTTAATAAGAATCCTTTGTTCGGCAAATTCAAATTATATTACAAATAAAATATATAATGCAGTGAATTTCCTGTGTAATTTTGTGATGGTAGTCCATCGTTCTCTTTCCTATGCATCATGCATAAACCTGCATACAAAAATGCCAAACTCTAATGTTGCACAAAATATCAAAGTCCGATACTAATTACACCTGTATATTATGATTGATATCATTAATAAATCTAGTCTTTATATTTTAAATAATAATTTAGCCAATAATTGATTAACCAACTGAAAACTGCATGATCAGTTTTCCCACAATTACAATTATCATAATTATGACCAGCCTATGGTTAGTATTCGTACTCATGCCACTATGAAACACTGTTTCGATTGTTGCCAATTTGTTAAAAGCTTGGTATGTTAAACTCCGTTTGTTTAATTGGCAAACTGACAAGCATGTCATTTTGCTAAATTTTGTGCCCATAATTTGTAAGTTGTTCCAAAAACAATGAATGAACTTCAGCCTCCCAACACAACGGATCCTGGAAATGGAAACATATGTCCACCTTACGTCGTATGGACCTTTCCGGTTTGCATCGTTCTCATTTGTCTGTGAAGCCCTTTAGATGAATGCATGCGCTTAATGTGACCTTTCATATTCCCAATCTGAGAAAATTCATATCCGCAATCCTGGCACTTGAATGGTAGCTCCCCTGTATGAAGTCTTGTGTGAACCCTTAATGCTGAATGAGACAGGAATTCCTTTCCACACAAGCGACACCAGTAAGGGCGCTCACCAGTATGCAACAACATGTGCCCAATAAGTTGATTTTGGGCAAAAAAAAAAGTTTCTGGTCGTTGCAAATCAAGCAAGTAAAGCGTGTCAGCTTCTCGTGAACGCGCCGATTTTGTGCATTTCAAACATTTGAAAGGGGTGAGTTTGGATTGTATCCTGTTCATGTGTATTGTCAAGTGACCTTTTTGTAAAAATCTTCAATCACATAATATGCCGCATTTGAAAAGAAGTTCGCCTATGGATTTACATTTGAAAGGAAGTATGGGGTCGCATATGACTTTCGTAGTGGTCTTTATGGAGACACGGTTTTGCACAGAGGGGACACTTGTAAGGGTTATCTTTTAAGTGCGCGCCTTAAGTGGGTTTCATGTGCGCCTTTCTCCCACCGTCCGTTATAAACTGCTTCAAGCATACGCCACAGTGAAACTTTCCTTTTCAACTGCACTAAAAATGCAATATTTTACTGGCGATGCATGCATGAATGGAACAGAGAGGCATATACAACCTTACATTTGGAGTTATTTGGTGGGATTTACCTTTTTTGTAGACGACTTCAATAGTTACAATGCAATTAAGAAGAAATGCATTGTTGTATCTTTGCACATACATGGGATCGAGTAGATTTTTCCTTTAATCACGTCTATGTAGCTTCCCTTTTAAAGGTGCACAGAACTTTTTAAACGAAAGCTTGATGTTAACGAAAAAATATTTATGATAGGTTGAGTATCGCTTTGTGTTGTGTGTTTTCAGTATCTCTGCACTGCATTATGTATCGAGCAATAACTTATTGCCAATGAGCTATCTGGATCCAATGCAATCTGCATGTTGGTACCTTGTGTTGTTGAATATTTTTCATTGTGGGGCGTACACTTTCGTTTCAGGATTGTCAGGTTGCTACCACCAGAAGTGTAACGATTAATGCCCATGTGGTATATGGTAGGGGATCATTCATAAAAAAAAGTAGCTCCTGACCTTCTTTTAATTGCGTACCATAACTGGGATGTAGCTATGCATGTAGAACACATAACACATGCAAGTATAGCTTGTGCAATTTGTTTTATTTGATGAATTCAACTAGTCCATTGTGAATGGCCCCAATGATTTCTAATTCAATGCAATGCATAAAAATGACATAAATATATACAAATGGGATGGGATTTTGGTTCACAGCTTTTCATCTCACTTCACTTTTGTAGGTTTGTTTGTAAAGGTGCACAATTCCCTGCCTGTCCTACCTACATCCGATCCCACTCAAAATCCCGTTGAGTTATTCAAAAGGATTTTGTTATACTCTTTACCAATTTTATTTCAAACTTTCCGAATATTTTCTTTTAATTTCACACGCATTTTTAAAAGTAAAAATTCAAAAGATGGAGACAAGAAGCCGGGAGGGATTTATATTGCAAAATCAAAGCGTGCAATCAAGGAGCCAAAGGAGGCTTTATAGTCAAATGGTGCAGGGAAAGAAATTCTCTGATGGTAACGTCAATTGTGACAACCGTGTTGGTCGAGAACATGACATAATTTGCAGTGTGGGTTTGCCGATGGTAAGTTTTAAATTTTGATACAAACAAATAATATTTTTCAAAATAACATTAATATTTCCGATAAGCAGCAAAGGGACTTTGATGAGCACATTAGGATTAACTAAGTTAATTTAACTTATTTAATTTTTGTTTTGGTAAAGATCTGCTGGGAACAAGATATGGTCACCAGACATCTGGCAGATGATGACGTTAGGACTTTAATGAACTCGTCGCTCTACTTCCGAGATATTCTCACAAACAAGCGGACCTTGTTCCTCTCGCAAAAAGTGTTTACAGTTATCTTCACCTGGCTATGTGGACACTTCCGAAATTCTTGTTATTATTACGACCGTTCATTGACACTGAGGAAGTACTTATTCAACTGTCGTTTGGTGTGCAAATCTTGGTGCCTGTCGTTTGATCAGCTGGTTCAACAGGAACTAACAACCGGAAATCGGGTGGTACTTGACTTACGTGGTGCAGGAATGCGTACTAGCAGTCGTCTTTGTCTGATGTCTGAAACTGCATGTGTCACCGAATTTCTGCAACATTTTGAAAAAACGCATTCTTCAGCACACTCGTCAAACTCTCGAAGCCCATTCATTACCAGACAATTAAAAGTTTCTACTGCTTATGAATCATTGATGGGCATTGATTTGTGGACCCGATTTTTCCCTCTTTTTCAAAACTACGGGGAGCATATCCGGCATTTGGAATTCACATCTGGTACAACAGTGGAGTTAGATGAGTCAAAGCTAAGTTACATAAAGATTAGAAAAATGTTGATGTTAACCCCTAATTTAATTACCTTGTCATTGGGCTACGCCTGCATCCCTGGGGATCTAAAAGAGCCAACAAAGTCGTTTATTCGGGACCATCCACTTCCACCGCTATCAAATCTGAAATCACTGAATATCAGCATGGCCCCTAGCAACGTAGTTTCCCACATTTTGCGTCGATATGATCACGTGACAAAGCTTGAGCTGTTTCACATCACAGATGAATATGACTGTAATGTCAAAATGGGAAAAGTTGAGGATCTAACAGTTAAGATAAAGGGGCGTCAAGATTTTAGACACTTTGCGAATTCGTTGGCCCCAACTTGGCCAGTGAAGAAATTGAATCTGGATTTTTGGGGGTCAGTCTTAAACAGTGGCAAGGAATTTTTAAAAATCTCTTCAGACAACTGGGGGGAGAGCTGTGAAGATTTAAAGTTGTCACTTCCCTGTTTACCATCAGCCACATCAGTTCTACAAAAATGTGCGGATTTTCGACTTCATTTTCCCAAACTGAAAGTATTGTTTTTGAGGATGAACGGGGATCTCATTTCACTTGACCTATTCATTGAAATGAAGTCCCTAGAAAGGATTACGATAAATCGGAAAATTGTTTTGAATAACTTTCGTCGCAATACTGAAGAGCAAGGAGTCATATTTCGGGGTAAAAGTAGTGACGCGAAAAGAAAAATTAAGTTTAATGGGTATGAAAAGAAAATGTATGCATCCAACATTTGGAACCTCTTTCCAAAATTAAAATATTTTGAGGTTGACAAAATGATGTATCGTCGAGACGAGTGGATTCAAAGGAGTTTTAAAAATCCGTAATTTTAATTCAAGGTTAAATCAAATGGTTATGATTTTAATTATGATGAAGCTAATGAGAAAACTTATTTGTTTAAGGTATCTACTTTTTTATTTTATTGTACAAGTACTGAAATATTTGCTTAATTATTTTTATGTGTAATCATAAATATGTTGTAATTTGATATAGCGAAAAAATATACATAACTATAAGTTGTAAAAATAAACGTGTAATGAAATGTAACGAGATTTGTTTTGAAATGCCATTTTAAAGTTGACTTGGATCTTATCATCCACCACGCCCCGTTCACTTTTTGGCGATATTATCTTTATCAATTGCTCTTACAGTTATCTCCTTGTGACTGAAAATAATATTAGCCATAAATAAGTAATATCTCATAAAGTTTTAAGAACTGGCATTAATACGTAGCTGTTAGTTTGTTGGGTTGGTCAATTTTGGTTGAATTTGAAAACAAATTGAAGTAAATCTAAAATTTTATATCATCAGACAATTCCTATGTCATAAATTGTAGAAATTGCTTGCTAGAACACATTTTTGGAAGGTGAAGGCTCAATGTGATGACTTTATTGTTGACTGTTACCATAACTTAAATATCTGAGAACATAGGTACCAGCCTTTGTGACTTGATTTAATGCATGACTTAAATATCGAATCCACATGAACCAAGTTTGTACATCAGGTACAGGGGTTTGTTGTTCAAAATGAATATTGTAATTTAACACGCTTAAACCTGTACTTATAAATGCTCAACGGCCACTTGACGAAAGCAGTGGTTGTTTCGTTTGTGTGTGAGTATGACGAATGCACAGAGTGACGTAAAAAGGTATCCAAATTTGTAAGAATGTTGCCAGCAACATCACCCCATATCGATGCTTCCATCTTTATCATTCATCTTTCTCATCAACTGCACTGTAATATTGCTATTTTACTATTGAATACAGATTCATGTACAAACATGCATTCGGGTCATAAGGATAACCATTATTGGAATTAATCATGTTGTAGGATGTGATATGGTATCAGTCGTCATTCATAAAAAGAAGCTGCTGGCACTTCATAATCCCAATGTGTACTATTACTGACGTGTGTGCATGGCTTAATGTAGTGGAGAAACAAGTTTAAACTTTGTACAGTTTTATTTGTTGAATTCAATGTGTGCAATAGACTTTGTCTATAGCAAACTTCTCTCAATAGTTGCAATTCAATGCTGAGGAAGTGTTGAATATAGTCAAAATTGGGACTGAGCAGTTGATCATTTTCCATTTCAATTTTGTAGGATTGTTTGTGAAGGTGCACAAGTGCCTGTTCTGTCTTTATACGATTACCTGCAACCCAATCAGTGGCGTTTTTCCAAAGCAAAGATTAATTTTCTACTGAAAACTTTTTTCTGCAAATTATTTTAATAGTTTTAGTTCCTTTAATTTTGATACGCATTTTTAAAAGTCAAAATATTAAAAATTAGTCATCTTCGAATAACAAGATGCAGACAGGAAGCCCGAAGGGAATTAGTTTGCAAAGTGAAAACATGCAATCAATGAGCCATAGAAGACTTTATAGTGAAGTGGTGAAAGGAACGAATTTGTTTAATGATCAGGTCAAATATGAAAGCAGTGTTGTTCAAGAACGTGATATAATTTGCAGTGTAGGTTTGCCGATGGTAAGTTTTAAATTTTGATATAAACAAATAATAAATTTTCAAATTTTATTAATATTTGGGATAAGGAGAATGGACTTCGACGAGCACATTCGGTTAACTTTTTTAATTTTTGCTTTGGTCAAGATCTGCTGGCAACAAGACAAGGTCAGCAGTCATCTAGCAGATTATGACAATGAGACTTTGATAAATTCATCGCCCTTCTTTCGAGACATTCTAAAAAACAAACGGACATTGTTCCTTTTAAACGACGTGTTTACAGTTCTCTTCACCTGGCTTTGTGATAACTTCAAAAATTGTCGTTATGCCTGTAGTCGAATAATTAGGATCAATTTTTTCAATTGTCGATTGGTGTGCAAATCTTGGTGCTCCACGATTGATGAGTTAATTCAACAGGAGTTAACATGTAGAAATCGGGTGGAACCTGATTATTATAGTTCTTGGCTCTTTACCGACGATCTCCTATATTATCTGTTGTCTGACCCGGAACGTGTCACTGATTTTTTGCAACATTTTGAAAAAACGCACCCTCCAGGACATTCATCAAATTCTCTAAACCCTTTCATTGCCAGACAGTTAAAATTTTGTAGCTTTTATAAACAATCGAGCGTTCGTTTGTTTAGCGGAACTTTGCTTCTATTGCACAACTACGGGGATCATATTTGGCATCTGAGGTTCAGTTTATTAAAAGATTACGATTCTGAAACAACACAACGATTTTACCTAAATTTTAGGAAACTGTTAATGTTAACTCCTAACTTAAAAACCTTGTCACTGCATTATGCATATTTCTGTAAGGGTGGAAAAGAAGAAACCGAGTCGTTTCTTCGGGACCATCCACTTCCAAAAATACGAAGTCTGAAAAATCTCGCAATCGGCGAGTCAGATGGCGAAGAACTAGTTTCGCACATTTTGCGTCAAAACGATCATGTGACAACACTTGAGATTGAAAGTAAGTTTGACTGTAATGTTGAGCTGCCAAATATTGAGGATCTGACGTTAGCAAATAATTGGAGTGAGGACTATGATGTTAAAGAGTTTGCGAATCCATTGGCCTTAAATTGGCCAGTAAAGAAATTGACTTTAGGCTATTGGCTTTCAGAATTTGAAGCATACGAACAATTTTTACAAATCGCGTCAGACAATTGGGGTAAAAGTTGTGAACTTTTGATTTTGGCACTTCCCTGTGATATATCAGCCACATCAAATCTACGAAATTGTACGGGCTTTCGCCTTCATTTTCCCAAACTGAAAGTATTGTATTAGGTCATGCCCGTTGATCTCATTTCATTTGACGTTTTATTGGAATTAAAGTCCCTAGAAAGAATTACAATACATCGAAAGAAGTTATTTCACAGCATGGAGCGAGCTATATTTCTAGAAGTAAGTAGCCGCCCTCAAAGACAAATTGTTAATTTTAATGGATATGAGCAGAAAATGTATGAATCCAACATTTGGAGCCTCTTTCCAAAACTGAAATATTTTGAAGTTGACGGTATCAAGTATCGTCGAGCTGTGTGGATTCAGAGAAATAAGAAAAAGGCGTGAGTTTAATTCAACATTAAATCAAATGCTAATGATTTTAATAATAATGGTGGTGAAGATAACGAGAGAACTGATTTGTTCAAGGTTCATTTATTTAATTTAATGTACGAATTATAGAATATTTTCGTATATCTAATCATAATGGATTTGTAATTGTAATTTGATTTGAGTGAAAAGTAATATCTAAGTTGTAAAAATAAACGTGAATTTTTTTGGAATGCCATTTCAAACTTGACTTGTAAGTATATTATCACCCCTCACATCATATTCGTCATTTAGGTCAAAGCTGTTGGCAAATTGCTGAAAAAGTTTACCTCTCCGAATGGTCGTCTGAAAAAAATTATTACCAGTGATACATTATTAATGCGCATAATTCAGTTTTGCACTTGCATATAGTAATTCCGCTGACGTTGGCATGAAAAAGGCAATGCAATTTTGTTTGGGTTTATCCATGGTACAACGATCAAGATGAGTGACGGAAAAGTGGACCTCAACGTCCACTCCAGCCTCAGAAAATTTTCACCCTAAATTCATCTTTCCTTATACAAACGTACTTATAAAATAACCAGCAACCGGCCTTCCATGGAAATTATCTAGTGTAATTAATAATTACTAATTATTGGACGTTAAGAAAAAATATTTATGATGGTTATGCTATTATTTTAGAAGGTACACTGCACTTTCCTAGGTAGGACAGTATACCGGCACGCTATCCTTTTATCTAGGAGAATTAACGTCTTTGTTTTCATAGCGTTACCTTATCTCTCATTTTGCGTTTAACTGTTTACAATTTTTTCGTTGGTTGCAACTCATGTCATTTGTACGTCAGATGAATTGAACCACTGAGAAAATCGTATTGGATCCAGAATCTTGATTATATACCTGCATGTGCTTCAGTCGCGATATGGGATCATTCATACTAAAGGTAACTTCTAAAATATAAGTGTGACTGTGTATCAAAGATGCAAGTATAAAGTTTTTACAATTTGTTTTATTTGGTGAACTCAATATGTCGTTTGTGAATGACCCCAGTAAATAAAATGCTTTACAAAAGAAATTCAACTAGCAGTTTCAATCCCAAAATAGAATGTACATTATCCATTGTGGATGACCCCACAAGTTGCATTGTACCTAATAAGAATTTCAAACTGAAAATAAATTCCAGATTCAGCAGGAATTTAGCTTAAAGCTTTTATTCTCAAGTTCTTAAGCTTACTTCTCACGTACGCACGCAAGAAGATTTTATGTAATTTTATCTCATTCCACTACATGCATTTTTTTAAAGCTGAAAAACACTGAATCAAATACATTGACTTACTTTTGGTAACTGACAACAATTATTACAAAATGAATCTTGAATATTTCAATCTGATTCTTGCAGTTAACTTGTAATTGTACGATGCCTTCAAGGAAACCTTCATTTGCGAAAATTATGCATGCGATCAAAACTTAATCAAATATTCCGATATTTAGTACGGGGTTGTGTTTAAAAGCACACGTGTTTCAGTTTATACAAACATTTGCCACTTTTGATAGATTCAATTGTTAAAAAAAGCGTTTGAACAATGTCATCTTGAGCAGCATAATTATATAAACATATTATAAACGAACCCGTAGTTAATAAAACATTAGATTTTGCATAGCTTTGCAGGTTTACAGACAAGAACATTTCCAAATACCACCTATCTGTTGCCAAAAACACTGAACTAATAAAATGGAATTAATTACATTGATTTTTATTTATCAGAGGAGAATATTTTGGCAACGTATAGTCATAGTCATGGTACAAGCTTACGAACAAGGAAATTGGTATAAGGTAGTAAAAATGCATGAATACATATGATATCGTAAATACTTTCTGCAGTTACATTTGAACCACTTGCATGTTTCCTTTTCGGTAATTATCATTATCACTGCGGTTATAAATCAATAAAGTACTTAAAACATTAAGCTTATGTACCATTTACGCGTCAGAAATAACCTAATGCAAACGAACAATTTTAAAGATTAATCTTAAGTAACAAAAAGTACATATTTTCTGGCATGAATACACATAAGTCTATTTGTATTTTTCAATACTTGTGTTTTGGTACTGTGCATTTTAGTGCACAACCTATGTTTTGATATTCACATTTGAAATACACAAAATTTCAATATAATGGGTTTCTTTGTTTGCAAAGAGAATATTTTATATTTTCATGTTATATATTATCGAGTTATATATTATCGAGTTATATATTATCGAGTTATATATTACCGAGTTATATATTATCGAGTTATATATTACCGAGTTATATATTATCGAGTTATATATTACCGAGTTATATATTATCGAGTTATATATTATCGAGTTATATATTATCGAGTTATATATTATCGAGTATTGTTTTTCCACGACTTACAAGTAGACATGTCACTTAAATGAATTATTTTTATTTTTTTAGCAACAATTCAACTGAGTTGCATACCTGTTTGTGCATTTTCTCTTTGTGTAAATTAGCTTGTATGAAGGATTGTCGCACGGATGCCAACGCATGAAAAATGATAGGTTTCGTATGGGGTTATCCATACTTTTCATACTCGTATGAGTAAGCAAAACTCATTCCATTTAGTCACGTCAACAGCACTAAAAATTTAGTTTTGTTATTTTACCTGTGTCTATGGAGTATAGATGCACGTACAAACATGGTTTCGGGTTATGAGGATAACCATTGCATGCTTTGATGCTAGGACTTTTATACTAATGTAGTTGATCACAATCTTCCCAATCCCGGTGTGCACATTAATTGGTGTGTACTTCCACTATGTAAAGTGATAGAGTTATAGACTTTGTGCATTTTTTTTTCATTTGGTGAATTGGTCTATTGTGAATGACCACAGTGGCCACTATGTAATACGGCAAATGCATACAAATGGGATGGGGTTCTAAGCTTTTCATCTCACTTCACTTTCAAAGGTTTGTTTGTGAAGGTCCACAAGTGCCTTCTCACTTTATCCCTCTACCTGTAATCCACTCAGCTAAGTTTTTCGAAAGGAAAAATCAATTTTCCACCAATCACATATTTCTCAGCAAATTTCCAAATAATTTTAGTTCCCTGATTTGGCACGTATTTAAAAAATTAAATTGAAAATTAAGCATCTTTGAATCAAAAGATGGAGACAAGAAGCGGGAAGCGACTTAGATTGAAAAATGAAAGCAGCCAATCAATATCGAGTGAAAGGGATTTCAGTGTGGTACAGGAAAAATATAATTTGTCTGATGACAAGGCCAATTATGAAAACCGTGTTGCCCAAGAACATAACATAATCTCCAGCGTGGGTTTGCCGATGGTAAGTTTTGATTTTTGATGTAAACAGCAATAAATTTTCAAATGCAATAATATTTGAGATAACCTGAGAACACACTTTGATCATGAGCACATTCTGGTTAACTTTTTGTTTTGGTCAAGATCTGCTGGCAACATGACATGATCACCAGTCATTTATCAGATGACGACGTTGAAGCTTTGATGAACTCCTCTCCTTACTTCCGAAACATTCTCAAAAACAAACGAACATTATTCCTCGGGAAAAAAGTGATTACAGTTCTGTCTGCTTGGCTTTTTCAAAACTTCCAAAATTGCCATTTTTATGACACATTCCGGGCTTCTTTATTCAACTGTCGTTTGGTGTGCACATCTTGGTGCTCCTCGTTTGATGAATTGGTTCAACAGGGGCTAACAATCGGATACAACGACAATAACTGGGTATACTGGGTAATACTTGATTTTTTCCGCATGGGTCTTCCTCTGAGATCTAACCCGTCATGTGTCACCACCTTTCTGCAGCATTTTGAAAAAACACATCCTCCAGGGCCTTCATCAAATTCTCGAAGCCCTTTAATTACCAGACGTTTAAGTGTTTATGTCCCCCCTGAAGATACGGACGGTGATTTGTTGAACTTAACTTTGCTTCTTTTGCGAAACTACGGGGACTACATTTGGCATCTGGACTTATCAATCAGAACAAACGATGAAAAAACTCCAGAACGAACTTACCAAAACATTCGAAATATATTGATGTTAACTCCCAATTTAAAAACCTTATCGATGGTTGACGAATTTGTCATTGTGGATGGAATAGGACCAGCCGAGTCGTTTATTCGGGACTACCCACTTCCTAAACTACCAAGTCTAAAATCATTAGATATCGGCGGGTTAAATTGCAACATTGTTTCTCACATTTTGCGTCAAAATGATCACGTGACAAAGCTTAAACTCTTGGATATTGAAAATGAGTATGACTGTAACATTGAGATGAAAAGTGTTGAGGATCTAAAAGTGATGCTTTCGTACAATCAAGATTTTAGGCACTTTGAGAATCCGTTAGCCTCCACTTGGCCAGTGAAGAAATTGAATCTAGATTTTTTTGGGTCAGACTTAAACAAATGCGATTTTTTTCTAAAAATCGCGTCAGACAATTGGAGCGAAAACTGTGAAGATTTAGAGTTGACACTTCCCTATGATATATTAGCCACATCAGCTCTTCGAAAATGTGTGGATTTTAGGCTTCACTTTCCCAAAGTTAAAGTATTATTTTTGAGGATGAACGGAGATCTCATTTCATTTGACGTTTTCATGGAAATGCAGTCCTTGGAAAGGGTTACGATAAATCAGTTATTTGGTTTGAATCACTATACTGATGAGGATCAAGCCAAATTACTAGAAGAAAGGAGCGGCGCGAAAAGAATAATTACGTTTAATGGGTTTGAGAATAAAATGTATGAATCCAACATTTGGAGCCTCTTTCCAAAACTGAAAAATTTTGAGATTGACAATGTCAAGTATCGCCGAGCCGAATGGATTGAGAGGAATAAGAAAAACTCTGGCGTTTAATGAAACACTAAATAAAATGGTAATGATTTTAGTTATGATGATGGTAAAGATAATGAGAAAACTGATTGATTCAAGGTTCGTTTATTTAAATTTTTGTAAAAATTCTGGAATATTTACATATATGTCATCATGATTCTTTTGTAATTGTAAAAGTGTTGATAGAGTGAATAATAATATCTAAGTTGTAAGAATAAAGTGTAATGAAATGTTACGAATTTTTTTGGAATGTCATTTTAAAAATTGACTTAAATCATATCGTCCCTCACACCCTGTTTACTTTTGTGGTCATAGCTTTTATTAATTGCTTATATAATTTCACCTCTCAAAATGCTCATCTGAAAAAATTATTATCAGTCACAAATTTTCACCAAAATCTTTTATTGTTAAGGCGTGCATGTCACGTAAAATGTAAGCTTCCTGTGACTGGCACAATAGTTTTAATCGATATCTCAGGACCTTATCGAGGAGGAATATTTCCCACATAATTTCTTGCACAGTTTCACCTATCAAAATGCTCGTCTAAAAAAAATAAAATGGTATCTTCAAAAGCTGTACCAAGGAACCCAGGTTCGTGTTATTATCATGCTTCATTTGATTCTATTTAGGTTATGTTCACATACTTCTTAAGTAAAGCAAGCGAAGGTTTTCCACAATTTAGATGGTATGTTACTCGTGGAAACTAATGTTAAATTTTTTGTCTCATTAAAATCAATGTTTCTATTGTTGATGTCCTCAAAACCGGGTACATAAAGGAAAATGAGGGTCGCACTGTGTTTTGGTACTTCTCGTTTGATATTCACACTTGACGTACGCTTAATTTTAGTATGATGGATATTTGTTTGCTAGTAAATAGAATATTTAATGTAGATATTGGTGTTCAATTCGATGTTAAGTAATTATTATTGGGTAAATTGTTGTTCCGCAACTTGCAAGTAAAACTTCACATAAGTCACGGAGCAACCAATTTACATGAGTTTCATACCTATATGTGCATTTTCTCTTTGTGTGAACTACCTAGGTTCAAGGATATTCATAGTGGTTGCCACCGCATTGGTAATGCTGGTTTTGGTGAATGGGATCATTTATACTCTTCTGAATGAACATGACTTTAGTTCGTCAACAGCACTTAAAATGAAATATTGTTATTTTACTTGAGACTATGGAGTAGAGATGCATGTACAAACATGCATTCGGGTTATCAGGATGACGGCATTATTGCTATGAGGATGTAGGATGCGGTATATGGGATAGTTCGTCATTCAAACTAAAAGTAGCCGTTGACACTCTTTCCAATCCCAATGTGTACCATAACTGGCGCGTGTGTGACTGCATGTAGTAGAGATGCGAGTATAATTTTTGTACAACTTTATTTGTAAATATAACTTGTCTATATCAAAGTAACCCCAACAGTTGGAGTGCAATGCAGAACAACTGCCGTATAACTTTACAAATGGGAAAAGCAGATGGTTCTCTTTCATTCCACTTTTGAAGGCTTGTTTGTTAAGTTGTTCTCATTTACTTGGTTACTTGCATCTCACGCCGTTATGTTGCTCAAACTCAAAAATTAATTTTGTACTGAAAACATTTTGTCTGCAAATTTTGTTAATAGTTTTTGTTCCTTTAGTTTCACACGCATTTCTAAAAGTTTAAATATTGAAAATCAGATATTTTCGAATCAAAAGATGGAGGCAAGAAGCCGGAATAGAATAAAATTGCAAAATGAGAGCCGGCAATCAATTACCCAAACTGATTCCGGAATCCATAGTGAAGCAGTAGAGGAAAAAAACAATTTCTCTGATTGTAAGGCCAATTATGAAAACCGTGTTGCTCAAGAACATAACATGATCTCCAGCGTGGGTTTGCCGATGGTAAGTTTTAGTTTTTGAAATAAACAAATCATAAGTTTTTAAATTACATAAATATTTCAAAGTAGCAACAGGAATTTGATTAGCACACAAGAGTTAATTTTATTAACTTTTGTTTTGATCAAGATCTGCTGGGAACAAGACATAGTCACCAGTCATTTTGCAGATGATGACCTTGAGGCATTGATAAACTCGTCACCTTACTTCCGAGACATTTTGAAAAACAAACGGACTTTATTCCTCTCGCAAAAAGTTTTTGCAGTTCTGTTTAACTGGCTATGTGAAAACTTACGAAATCGTCAATTTTCTTACGAACCTTCTCGAATATTGAACAAGTATTTATTCAACTGTCGTTTGGTGTGCAAATCTTGGTGCCTGTCGTTTGATCAGCTAGTTCAACAGGAGCTAACGACAGGAAATCGGGTGGTACTTGACTTACGTGGTACAGGAGTGAGTACTCGGAGTCGTCTTTGTCTGATGTCTGACGCTACATGTGTCACCAAATTTATGGAACATTTTGAACAAACGCATCTTCCACAACATTCATCAAATTCTCGAAGCCCTTTCATTACGACACAATTAAGTCTTTCTACCGCTTTTCAATCATTTCTGCGGATTGATTTGTGGAGCCAAATTTTCCTTCTTTTGCAACAGTACGGGGACCATATTCGGCATCTGGAATTCACGTCCGGTACAACAGTGGAGGTAGAGGAGTCACAACTAAATTACATAAGGATTAGAAAAATGTTGATGTTAACGCCAAATTTAATAACTTTGTCATTGGGCTACGCCTGCATCCCTGGGGATGTAAAGGAACCAAGTGAGTCATTTATTCAGGACCACCCACTTCCAAAACTATCAAAACTGAAATCTCTGGATCTCAGCATGTCCCCAAGCAACGTAGTTTCTCACATTTTGCGTCAATATGATTATGTGACAAAGCTTGGGTTTTGGTTTATTAGAAATAAGTATGACTGTAATGTCATCCTGGGAACTGTTGAGAATCTGACGGTGAAAGTTACGGAGCGTCAAGATTTTAGACATTTCGCGAATCCATCGGCGCCCACTTGGCCAGTCAAGAAATTGAATCTGGATTTTTGGGGGTCATCCCTTAACGAAAACGAACAATTTTTAAAAATCGCGTCAGACAATTGGGGTGATAGTTGTGAAGATTTAAAGTTGTCACTTCCCTATTTTATATCAGCCACATCAAATCTACGAAAATGTGTGAATTTTCGACTTCATTTCTCCAAAGTAAAATTATTGTTTTTGAGGATGAACGGGGATCTCATTTCATTTGACGTTTTCATCGAAATGAAGTCCCTGGAAAGGGTTACGATAAATCGTAAAATTGTTACGAATTACAATCGTCACTATACTGATGAGGAACGAGTCAAATTATTGGGAAAAAGGGGTGACGCGAAAAGAGAAATTAAGTTAAATGGGTATGAGCAGAAAATGTATGAATCCAACATTTGGAACCTCTTTCCAAAATTGGACTATTTTGAGATTGACGAAATCAAGTATTTTCGAGACGAGTGGATTCAGAAAAATAAGAAAAACGCGTCAGTTTAATACAACATTCTATCAAATGGTATGGATTTTAATTATGATGATGGTAAACTTAATGAACAAATTGTTTTGTTCAAGGTCCAATTTTTTGTACAAATTCTAGAATAGTTACGCATATACATATGACATCATTATGGATTTGTAATTGTAATTTGATTTGAGTGAAAAGTAATAAACATAATAAGAAATATAAGTGTAAAAATAAACGTGTAATGAAATGTGACAAGAATATTTTGGAATTCCATTTTAAACTTTACCTGTATCTTATCATCCCTCAAATCCTGTTGACTTTTTTGGTTCGTGGCTTCTTGATACATTATGAATGACCAATATATTTCATTGTTAAGGCGTGCATGTCAGGTAAAGATTAAGCTAACTGTAACTGGTACAATAGTTTTAATCGATATCTCAGGACTTTAGCAAGGAATATTTCAAACACAATTTCAACGAGTCATCCCCAAAAGTACAAGAGAT